>PVKC010009275.1:0-27030 GCA_004027635.1 Crocidura indochinensis
TGGGGCATTAGGGTGGGCAGTGTGAGAACCAGCTGTTGCAACCCTGGTTGAGAGCATGTGTTCCCCCTCTCTGGCTCAGACTTTATCATCATATTCTACAAACACAACAATGTGCCTGCCTAGAGAGAGTGAGGAAATGTATGAATAGAACTTGGCACTGAGCAAATGCAGGGGAAACCCACAAGAGCATCGCCGTGGGCTCTGAGTGTCTTGGTGGGAAAGACTGCCTGAGACCGTAATAAAACTAGGAATATTCTAGAGGGGTAGGGGGATACCAGCTCTGTCTGAATTGCCTTTTTGTAAGAGCCACTGGGAATTACACATGTGCAAACATCCCATCTCAGCAGCACAGAGTCCAGCTGCTTATTACACAGGGCTGGAAACTCAGAGGTTCGAAAATACTGAGTCCACTCTGGGAAGCTAAAAGAAGGTTCTGGGAGAGGACTGCTTTCCCAGGTGTGGCCACTTGGAATACTCCCGGCCCTGTGCTCTAGCTTTGAGGAGGGAGAACACTGCACGCAGAAGATGGCACTGTGGGGGCATGGCTAAGTGAAGGGGTAAAAATAAGCTTCATGGAGCCTTCCACCCAATCATATTCTCTGAAACCACACACTGGAGAAAAAAATTTGGATTCTAGTACTGTGCAGAAGTGTGCTAAGGTGGTACTGGTTAGAAAAGGCAGGAGGAAAGGAAATAAAGAGATGCTTTCACTCACTACTTTTTATTGGCACTTACTGTCTATCCACTCTGGGAATTCAGGTGACAGGTGAGGTGGGAAAAGTGTCTGGGGTCTCACTAACCCAAAGCCCTTTGGTCACTGAGAATTTTGGGACTAGAAGTAAGCACTGAGAACAGCCTAATGTGCCCCCCCCAAACCACACACACATTTAAACTAGAACTTCCCCTTCAATTACAGAATTCCAGTTCTGTGAAGATCCCCAAAGGAATGAAATCAG
This sequence comes from Crocidura indochinensis, assembly GCA_004027635.1. Classification (NCBI taxonomy): domain Eukaryota; kingdom Metazoa; phylum Chordata; class Mammalia; order Eulipotyphla; family Soricidae; genus Crocidura; species Crocidura indochinensis. Next base: position 957 of record PVKC010009275.1, read on the forward strand.
GATCTCAATGAAGTCAGATAATAGCCCTCGTTTGGTTCTAGTGGCAAAATTCATGGTAGCCATGGTGCAAAAAGCCATGTACATGATGTGAACCAATGAATGGATGCATGTAGGACACACACACACATTATCCAGCCTTTGAAGGAATCCTGCAAGAGGTCACCACATGGAGAAAGTTGGAGAAAAAGTGTTGAGTAAAATATTCCAGTGCCCAGTGTCAGAAAGAGTGGCAGAACTTGGTTTCACTTCTGTGGGGAAATTCAGGAATCAAAGGCACAGGAGGAAAGAGGGGGGTGGCAGCTATTGGGGAGCAGGGGATAAAAGAAATGATCCATTATAGTCAAACCATAGGAAGTGTCAAGTAAACATGATAGATCAGGGTGCAGGTCTGCAACTCCTGGGCTGCCATATCATCAAGATTGGATCCTTCCAGCTCAGGTGGAATGTGGATGTGTCCTGGGGCTTGTTCTTGCTGCAGTGAGAACTAGGAATGCAGTTCTGCTCATGCCTTATTCCTTAGCTCTTACTCTTCTCAGGCTTTGGAGATGATGGGGATTTCTCTGTCTTGCTGCGTGAAGCCATCTCTTTCTTCTTTTGGTGGCACCATCCTGGAAGCAGCATCTTTCAGTTATCTTTCAGGCATCTTTTAGGTGGATGTAGAGTCTGGCCCTGCCCAGTGCATCCCCTGCATTGCATAGGACCCTTCACTCCTTCCCTTTGAGCACAGCTCAGCTTCTCTTTACAACAGTGCTCCCAACTTTCCTGAGGCCCTTCTGCTAAGGAGCAGGAGTTTTCCTCAACATGGAGGCTCACAGCAATTTTCTTGCCATCTCAACAATTTGACTCGAAGATGTTTCCCTCCATGATCTGCACCTCTGGTACTTGGACTGGCCCCTTTGTGGAAGCAGTTTGCAAGTGACAAGTGATGAGAAGAGATTTTCATTCCAGCTATTATTTGTATTAATGACAGTTTTATCCATGCTCAGGGTCCTTGGCATCAAACCTTCTTGGATTTACAGTCTGAAGCTTGCTGGCCTTGGAGTGGGTCTGGAACCTATGCCTGTACTTTTTTTAGCTTCCTCTCTCTTCTTTGAACTGGAGAGATGGATGGCCTGGGGCCAACAGAGGTGTACCCTTTTACTATATGTTAAAACCTGGTTTCTGGAAAAGCGCTTGAATATGTCATATCTGTTTGTCCTTCTCAGTCTACTTTGGTCCCACCAACTCAGACCTTGGAGGAATGAGTAGTTTTATGGGGTTGAAAATTAGAGATTTTCATCCTGAAAATGGGATGCCAAGTGACAATAAAGTAAGCCTCTTCAAGGAGCCCAAATAGCCCTATTTCTAACTTCTCCAACGTCAGGAGCGAAGTTTATAGAAATCTCTTTCCTGTTCCTGAATATTTCTATGAATAACTTTCCTCTTCTGGCTAGTAATAGTGCAATTGTTTAGACATGGTCCTTTAAAACTTCTTTTTATTTCTTTCTTTGACCATTCCTGATGGTGCTCAAGGATTACTCCTGGCTCTGCATTCAGGGATCATTCTTGGCAGCCTCAAGGGACCATATGGGATGCCTGGGATTGAATTCAGGTTGGCTGTGTACAAGGCAAACGCAACTTCATCCTTCTTTTTCCTCAGTTCATGTCCAGTTTGGAGGTTGAAGTATGATAACATACTTGAGAGCTGTTGAGTGTTGCCATGACCTTCTCTGCTGTCCCCTCCCCTCATTCCTAGGCTCTGCAATTTCATTCACAGGCAATGATAGTTCCAATATTTTTTAATGCCTTCTTGGCAAGAGTGGGACAGAATTTGAGTTCTAAGTCAAGCAATTGTTTTGGATGTTAATGAACTTGCTATTGCCAATTTCTATCATCTTTGTCTTGAAAACACAGGAACCACTTCGAACCCCCACAGAGACCTAAAGGGGGCAAAAAATGCCTCACTTCTCGCCTTCTTAGCTCAAGAGCCAAGGTCATTATTAAAAGCAGCCTGCTCTGGATCACAGCTTTTTCAACAATGAGCATCTTGGGTTCGATTAACATTAGATCATCACTGCCTCTCATCCCTGCCCTAGATTTCTGATAACACCATGCGAAGGCAGTGGGGGGGGCTCAAGAAGGACAGAAACAGATTATTTTTTTTAATAAAGACTTATAATAAGGCTGGATCTTTATTTTCTGAAAAACTGAACAATGGTGTAAAGCTAGTGTCTTGGGAAATCTGGAAACGCTTTAAAGCAGTTGCTTTCTGCTTTGGTTTCTGAATAGCACAATTGGAATATGATCAGGGTTAGTGATTTTGGTGGCAATGCTTTGTAAAGCAATGCTCAACTTCCAAAAAGAATCATCTAATGTGAACCACTTTCCTCTGGAAGCCATCACCACCATCATCACTTTATACCGTCTTTAGCACGTTCGTTCTCATGGAATATGAAATAGCAAGCAACATAGCCCAAGCATTTTTTAGCTTATTGTCGACCATGCACATATCCCTCACACTAATCCTAGGACACAGGCCCCACCACTCTGCCCATCTTCTCTATGAAACTTATTGGGTTTAAGGCTCTAATGTATAGACATGAGTTGGATTTTGAGCTGATTTGAGCTCTCAGCTCAGAGCAGTAAATGTTCGAGTGAGAAACCAGCCTAAGAGACAAAAATCCTTCACTAGTTCTTGAAATACAACATCCAGGTTCACTCCCAGAACATCAGAAGGCAATGATGACCTTGAGACAGACACTTTCTTTCCATTTCCCAGCTTGGGAATATCTAAGTGGACTCACTCCTCGACTGTAAATCTTGGATGTTCCACATCAGAGAAGACAAGCAGAGCATTGATTCCCCAGTGACATTCTGGGTTCAAATATCTTTTGCTACAGTTTTGTCTGAAAAGATCCTGGTAGTTGCCTCTGAACCAACCAGATATCAGCTCTGAGCCTGCTATGTACTATTCCCTAAAGCCCAGAAATGCTCCTTTCTGATGAAGTCACCACACAATACACACAAAATACAAACACCACACATATAAACATACAGGTGACACCGTTGGATGGCATGTGCATCTCCCCGAGTGACTTTGTAGGAGTGTCTGAAATGGCAGCTCTTCTGGTCTCTGCTGCTACACTGATAACAAGATGGCTCAAAGGTTTCTGGGGTTTCTGGGGTTCAGTCCAGAGAGAATGTGGAGGTACTTGGGTACCATAGATACTGTGTAGGGACTTGAAGTCCATGGGTACCGAAGGTCTGTGCAGGAATTTGCTCAAAGGAGGCTGTCACTATGGGCCCAGATGAGGCAAGTTCCTGGCTAGAGGGAATGAACTGGCATCACACATGGGGGCTTGCTGGGGTGTAGGGCAGTAGGCATGGTCTAACCTAAAGATGGTACAGCAGAAGCCATGTAGGGGACAGGAAGAACTGTTGGTTCCTGGATCAGTGCAGAGAAGTGATGAAAATCAGCACATGTACACACACAAAACACACAGCACATGTAAGATTTGGACTACACACATATAATATACAATACATGTAACATACAGACATCATGCAAACACACACAACACATGGAAACAGACACTGCAAATACATACACAACATATATAGGATAGACACCATGCACCACACATACATAATTCATACAACATAAAGCACACACAAGACAAGATACCATGCATACTTATACATATAACACATATAACATGCACTTGTACACATATACAACACACATAAAACATACCACACACGTAAGATACAGATGCCATGAATACATATACACATAAAGCACATAGGAATCAGACACCACACATACATAACACTATGCAACATACCAAAACAGACACCACACACATAGACACATACAACATACACAAAATATACCACACCACATGTAAACACATGACACACTAGTACATGCACACACAAAATATATACACCAATGAACAGCACACATATACTATACTACATCATGTATCACACATATACAATACAATACTAGGGCTGCTAGGAACAGTATTTTGAATATCCTCAAGAAAAAAAGAAGTGATACTTTAGAAGCAGATCCATGAAGGCAACAGAAAATGCCACTGAATCCAAGAGCAGTAACCTGGGTAGGAGAGATAGCATAGCCATCAGGGGTGGGCCTTTTCCTGCACTGAGCTAACCTGGATTTGATCCTGGTACTTCATATGGTCTCCTAAACCCCCTCAGGAGTAATTCCTGCTTAGAATCCAGAATATGTCCTGAGCATATCTGGGTGTGACTCAAGATCCGAAGAAACCTGGGATAAAACCCAAACCACAACAGAAGCCCAGATGCCTGACCTTGAGAACTCTCTAGCCCTTCTGGCACCATGGGAATCTGGAGGAAGGGCTGGAGAACCAAGACTAGCAGAAAGAACTCACTTCATGCCATGGAAAATTGAAGTCACTCCTCTTTGCCATGGAGGCAAGAGGAAGGACCAGAGGACTGGATTTCAGGGTTGAGAACCACTGGCTGGGTACAAGATATGACTTGCTCATTTCTAGATGACCAGTAGACCTCAGTGGTTGCTTTCTCTCTTCGCCATGCTGGAATGGTGCAAATAACTTGGCTCTGGGGATCCCTCTCCTCTTCTAGGGATACCTCCTGACCAGACCCAGCCCATTGCTGAGTCCATCCCTCCTTGTCTGTGGGTTCGAAGATTGAACTGGGCCTGTCCCAGTGGGCAAAAGTGTGCGCAGAACTCCAAATGATTCAGGAGGCTAGAGCCCATTCCAGCCTGGAGGATAATCCTGGTCACTGCGAATATTTTCAGTAGAGTTACTCAGAGACTATATCCCTGTGATGACGTGGCTCATATCCCACAAACAAGGGAGAGGGGAAACAAGGACCATCTGGGCCCTGGAAGTGAATTCACTTAAGTGTCTACCAAAGTAAGTTGTATGGGAGAGCTAAGACCCTAGTTCTGAAACTTGGGCTCCTGGGTTCCCCTTTTTGCCCTCAAGAGAACAGAACAGGGTGGCTGCCTTCCACAGGCCCTTGAGTCCCAGCCCGTGTTTCATTATCAGGCTTATCTCTAAGTTATTTTCTGCAGATGTGTGTGGGGGGTAATAAGATTTGGAGACGGAACGTTGTCAAATCACCCACCACCAGGTTGCCTGCTGGACATAGTAGCTCACCTCAAGGCTGAGAGCTGAAAATAGATTCCAGGGAATTGGAGCAGACACTGTCCTGCTTCCTTCCAGAGACACTGGAAAATTTCTTGAATGCTGTAGAGAAGGCGAATACGGGGCTTCAGCCACATAGTTTGAATGTCTTCTCTGCTCAGAGAGAAAATTGTTCTTTCTAATCATAGAGCCTGTGGCTAGAGCTTAGCCCGCTAAGCCCCAAGTTTGCTCAGCCTCTGCTGTTGAACACTTCATGTTCAAATTCCAGCATGGTCTGTGGGACGCTTCATCTCTGTGAGTTGGATCAATTATATCTCATAGATTTTTTATTTTTTGGTTTTGTTTTATTATGGGAAAGACTCAAATTAGGCTTTCTAACCCAAATCCGGGTTATTTTATAGAGACTCAAAATAACTTGTTCTTTTTATTTATTTATCTAAGTATTGAATTTCAGGCTTGTTGTCTCTAATACCTTCCCTGTATGCAGAGGGAGGAGATTATATAAAACCTTTTAATTAAGACAAGACTTTGGTGGGATTGTGAGCTCCATTGTTTCTCTCACTGATGGATCATCATGGGCAAAGAAATGGATGGAGAAGGGAGTCGGTCCACCAGAAGAAGCCACTTCCCACAGCATGAGGGATGGAGGTGAACAGAGTTAGTGCTCACCAGCCACCATAAGCTGGGCAGTGGACATAAACAGTCTTATTCCACATCTGTCGCTCCCCTGGAGAGCACCTAACTTCGTATCTCGTTGGCCAAGACTTCAGAAGGTCCTGTCCAAAGTTTCATGATGGAGACTGATGGAGCAAGAATGATAGAATACTGGGGAGGGCCCTTGCCTTGCATGAGACTTACTACCCACGCTCAACCCTCAGTATCCAATATATGGCCTTGAAAGCACCATCAGGATTGATTCCTGAGCACAGAGCCAGGAGTAAGCCCTGAGAACTGCTGGGTGTGGCCCTCCCAACAACATGAAAACTCCCAGGGATTGAACTGGGGAGGTTGGGACAGAGTCTCTGCTGTTTTGCTTATTCACATCACAAGTCTTACTGGAAAAGAAAGAGCCAAGCTGGAGCAGGGCTCACCAGAAGTGGAGCTGCAGAGAAAACCTCAACTTGGGGTCTCTGGGAGACAATCTGGCACCTAGATGAGTATCTTTGGAGGCATTATGGCAAGTCTCTTCACTATAGGGGGTTCACACTACATACAGGGGTGAATCATGGGGATTCCAGGAGACCTAGTTCCTGTCCCCTCCCCCCAGAGGGTACCCTTATTTCCTACTCTTCTACCTATCTGCCTGCAATGTGAGGACACTCCCTTCTCACGGTGCCCTTTGCTTTTATGATTATCCTGGGGCCATGCTCTTGTCATGTGGATAGAGCTGAGGCCAAATGTGGCCCACATTCCTAGGGGAGGGTGGCTCTATGTGCCAGTGACTGGTGCCAGGTATTTGGGGACAGGAAGGGTCACACAAGATGGTGGGCTGGGAGACAGGCAGGTCCACTTCAGATGTGTTGAATGACAACTACCAGGGAAAGCCAAGATTTTGTTGGTAGGAAGGAGCTCCAGAGGGCGCAAAGGGAGAAATGGAGAGTTCAGGACCATGAGATATTTAGGAGACATTTGGGAAGAGGAGTGTGTGTGTGTGTGTGTGGGGGGACACGCTCAATTCAGAGGTCAAGGGAATCAGGAGAGAAAGAGTGATACAGGAGTAAGAGAGATGGGGTGGAGAGAGGTAGAAACAGAGGGGGAATAGAGAGGGAAGAAAGAAGTGACATAAAGAGTGGGAAACGGCAGAGAGAAGAAGGAAAGAGAAAAGAGAGGGAGGGAGAAAAGACAGATGGAAGAGAGAGAGAGGGAAGAGAGATGTAAAAAAGATGTAAGAGATGAAAGAGAGAGGAGGGATAAAAGAAAGAGACACTATTTGACCACAAAATTCTCTGGTTACTTAAAACCTACACTCACCTCTCAGAATGCACAATGTTCCTTGGCACAAACTTTGTGAAAGCCCAGAATGAGTTTTCTTGAACATGAAGGTATCAGGACCATAGGGACTACCCCAGAGGCTGAAATGATAACTGGGCACAGGGTCAGGTAACCTAGTCAGAGGGAGGAGGACACAGAAACCAAGCCAGAGCCTGGGGGCACCAGTGGAACATTTCTGGGTCAGAGAGCTCTGACTTAGAGACTGAAAAAGGAAATGGGCAAGTGGAAGAAAAAAAAGTGGGGTGGGGCGGAAGTGCTGGAAAGGAACTGGATGTTAGGTAAGATCCTGGGAAGGGTGCCCTTAAACTTGGCACCGCCTCTGACTAGGAGAAAGCAGAAGATGAGCTCAGAACTAGTAAGGGGGTCAGATGGACCTTAGAAGGGGCAGGGAAAAATGAGAGCCATGCAGAAATCAGAAGCCCTGGGGCCGGAGGGATAGCACAATGGGAAAGGTATCAGTCTTGCATGTGGCCAACCTAGATTCAATCTTTGGTATTCCTTATTATCATCCAACCACCACCAGGTATAATTCCTGAGCTCAGAGCCAGGAGTAACCCTTGAGTACCACTAGATGCGGTCTTTAAACAAAAACAAATAAATAAAATAAAGAGAATTAAGAAGCCCTTTGAGAAGGATGGAAGCCAAGAGAGAGATAGGCGGGTGGAAGAGGCAAACAGTATGGAAGATACTTGGGTAGAATATTGGGTGGAATATTTGAGTGGACATTTGCACTCAGATCTCTCTCCCTGGATTCTTCAAGATCTGCAACTATTCTTCAAGAAACCTCTGCAACTATCAGCTTCTCAAACCCCTATGAGCCCTTTGGGGCTCTGGCTTTTCAGGTGACCCCTGAGAACCAAAGTTGTAAAAAACCCCAAGTTTTTTAATCCAAAAGCATAGGAAAGCAAAGAAACACACAGTTTCCTTGTGGTGTGTCAGTGAGTGGAAAGTTGACAAGACAAAGCAAAATAAACCCAAATCTTGGAGTCTAAAAAAAAATTGCACTTGTTTATGTTGCTGATCTGGAACAAAGAGTTGATTCAAGTGATTTATGCGAAACCAGAATGTGGAAAGGGAATTCTGAGAGTAGGAGGGTGGAGCAAGATGATATTTTCCCACCTTGTGGCAATTACATTTTCTTCTCGACAAGAAAATGGGAGTTGTTTCTAGTGATTACTGTTTACCACTTAAACATATGAAATAATCAGTCTATTTGGTAACAGGTTGAAAAAACAATTATTTAAGAGGTTTTCTTGTTTCTTGATTCACAGCAAGAACTGTGCGAGGAGCTCCTCGCGCGAGGAAAGACAAATGCTGCACTTTGGATGGATTCAGGGGTTGTTTCTGCAAACGCTGTTTTTGTTTCCAGAGGACTTGCATACACAAGTGCTTCAGCTGTGGCTGTGACCGCGTCACATGCCTATTCTTTAGCGAGTGTCATGCTAAACAAGTAACAGGAGAGAAAATTATTCAGGTGGAAAGACCGTGCATGTTTTAAAAGGCTGCCCAAGTCAGGGGTTGGCTGAGTTCTCCTTGTCAGACTATGTCAACAGTAGAAAAGGCCATCCTCCACCCCATACCATAAAACGTTTAAACAACTATTCGACAGTATCAGTCAATAGCCTATTAGGAATGATCCCATTAGAGATACCGAATTTTAGTGGACACCAACAGTTCAGCTTATCTAAGGAGGAACATCTTTCCTATTGGAACAAGCTACTCATCATGGACCTGAGTCCTCTTCCACGGCTTCCAATGATTCCTCTAGAACTTACAACTGTGATTCATGTGTTTTCTGTAGCATAGAGCTCATTCTTTCCTTTTTGTACAGTAGGTAGGTAGTGTCTGTGTGAGAGAGAAAGAGATAGAGAAGCAGAGATAATATACAGAATCATGTGTGACTTTGCCTTTGTAGCAAAGGGGAAGAAGGGGAATGTTTATAGTTTTTTCATCATCAATGAAAATCTATTAATAAGGAGAGAGACTGGTTCATCCACAGGCAGCCATATTGCTCTATTAGGCTAACTGTCTACCTCATATCCTCTTTGAAATATCGATTCCTTTCTACTTACTTAGTTCTTACTTAGAGATACCTCATAGTGTCTTTCCCCACGGCTGTATCCCCTACCTCCCCAGCTTGCTTTATTGAAATTCACCTTCAAATCTTTTGGGACAACCCAGAAATCCTGTTTTGAAATTATCCCTAGATACTTTTGCTGTCATCTTCATCATCATTGTTAATATATATATATATATATATATATATATACATATATATATATATATATTTAAGGGGTGGTGATGTCATCTATGAAATACCCTCCTGTAACTTCCAATAAACTGGGGTATGAAAAGGGAAAGCCTGATGATTGGCATGGAGGAGGTGTCCAGAAGGAGACCTGGGGAAAAACCAGGTGCCCCCCACTTTCGGACTACTGCCCATAGGCCAGATGCCATGGATGCAACCTGCTTCGAGGATAGAGTCCAGAGAGAACCTGCCTGCTTCACTGTTTGCTGAATGAATTGTCTTTGAGCGGTTGGTTTAGCTGTTCCCAGCTAGATATTTTGTGTCTCTTGCTCTGCACCTTGTTCTGCACGTGTTCCCTCTCATCTATTAAATGTAGCTCAGGTGTGAGCAGACTCCCAGTCTCTCCCCCCCTACTCTCACTTGCTCTCTCTCCCTGCAAATGTTAAAAGGGGTCTTCTTTTTTTGTTGTATTCATCATCATCACCGTCATTGTCATAGTTGATCTTCCAATTAAAAATATATAACAAGGTCTTTGTTTATCTCATCTGCATATTATTATTATTATTATTTTTGTGGTTTTTGGGTCACACCCGGCAGTGCTCAGGGGTTACTCCTGGCTCCATGCTCAGAAATTGCTCCTGGCAGGCACGGGGGACCCTATGGGGCACCGGGATTCGAACCCATGACCTTTTGCATGAAAGGCAAACGCCTTACCTCCATGCTATCTCCCGGGCCCCTCATCTGCATATTATTAGAGTGGGTTAATGCTCATTCCCAACAGAAAGAGAAAAAAGGCCTTTTATTCTTAGATACATTGTCTTCATAATTTTAACTCCAGAGGCTAGAGATATAGTAGAATGTGTAGGGAGATTGCCTTGCACTTGCAGAAGGTTGACCTCGTTTGACTCTCCAGCACTGCCTATGTTCTCCCAAGTACAGCCAGATGAGATCTCTGAGTGCAGAACCAGGAGCAAGCCCTGATCGCAGTCAAGTGTGGCCCCTAACCTCCCACAAGAATCATGAACTACTATTATTTAGAAACCTGTCTCCTGAACTATTGCATATTACAACATTGTGCTAACTACAGGGTTTAGTTGAAGGATCATTAACCGTAGAAAGTTGTTGAACCCCTACCCCCTTCCCCTGCAATGACTTTACCCTCTGTGTTTAAGACCCTTTTCTCTACCTCTGTCCCACATCATTGGAGGTCCAGAAGAATGTGAATGAAGGGTACTGCAATGAGCTCTCACACACAGCAACTGTCTCAGGACACTTAGACACTAGCTGAGACCATAGAAGTCTTTCTCAGAGAACTCTTGGATCCCTAATTCCCTTAGATCAGCCAGCAGCCCACTGGAGCTGGAAAGCCAAAATGCTTCTTCTTCATGCAGATCTCAGGAGGTTGTGAATAAAATTGCTTGGTCCTTCAGCTACAGCATTTGGGTGATCTCTGTGTTTAACTTGGGGAGCCTCTCTAGGCAGCACCTCATATTCTAAACATCCTCTTGCATTCCATCTAGTGAAACGGAACACAGATTATTTATACAATGAAAAATTAGGTGCCCCACAGTTAAAGGCTAGGATTATTTTTTTCTGGGTCAAAGGAATTAAAATTTTAGAAACTTGAAAAGGAACAACAACCCAAACTAAACCATACCTGGACTGTCCTGATTAGTTAGCAGAAATAATTATTCCTGATTATTTATTACCATTCTGGTGCATCTTCCCAGATTGACACTCCCTTCATCCCCCTAATTATATGGTGGTCAAGCCTTAGCCACTCCCCACCCTTAAGAACCTAGGAGAAGGACCCAGAGTTTACTAGAATTTTCTCTGAGTGACTCTGTTGGCCTAACTCCCCCATTATCAGGGTAAAACAATCACTCAGCACTCCAGGAAATCTGCCTTCATTTAAGAAAATAAACAGAGTCATGACTCCCTGCCATGGTCCCTGAGGTATGTCCTCATCTGGGTCTGTCCAATCCATCCCACAACATCCATTCCATCAAATGGGTGTCATGTCCCTCTTTAGGACATGCTGAGTGGAAGCACACTTATCAGGATCACTTGTCAGCATTCTCTGAAGACAGAAATCACTGGAGTCCAACAACAGATTCATGATATTTGGGGCATGAAACATTTGTAAGCTGAGGAATGACTGCTTAAGATATGGACTCCATCCTCATTGAGAAAATAGCATTGTGGGTTCATTCATTCTTGAAGGGGGTTGTGAGGTTGTGAGGTAAACATGATTTCTTGGAAATCTTTCAACTTGTGGCCTAGCAGACAGTTCCTTGGCTCTCTCTGCTTCTCTGAATAACATGATTTGGTGCTCTTAAATCCCAGTGAAAAAACTTGCTAGATATCTTCCATTTCATTAGATGAAATCTGGAGATGTTCTATATACATCTCAGATGCTGTGATTCTCAAAGATCAACACCACCTGGGAACACCTACAAGTACAAATTACCAGCCCCCTCCAAACTCTCTAAATCAGACATCCAGGGACCCAGAACTGTGATCTTTCTGGTTCTAGTTCAGATCTGGGAACTTCTTCTTCTTCTTTTTTTTTTTTTTTTTGTTTTTAGGCCGCACCCGGTGACACTCAGGGGTTACTCTTGGCTATGCACTCAGAAATCGCTCCTGGCTTGAGGGGCCATATGGGATGCCAGGGATTGAACTCAGGTTCAATTAGGGATTGAACCCCGATTTTTTCTGTTAATTCTATTTGGCTGAGTTTCCCCCAAGTTTCTCATTTGTTTGTAAACTTTTAAAAGACAAGAATCCTTATTGAAGCTGTTATTTGCTTTTGTAGCCTCCAATGGAGATTATTAGAGAGAGAGGGCATTCTGAGCTGCTTTAATTGATACATGATTGCACTAATTCCTGGTCTAAAGAGAGCTGAGAGGGCAAGAATAGAAGTTCCCAGATCTGGGGCATTTGCTTTGCACATGGCTGACCTAGGATGAGCCTAGGTTTAATCCCCGGTGTCCCATATGATCCTCTAAGCCAGGAGTGATTTCTGAGCGCATAGCCAGGAGTAACCCCTGAGCATCACCGGGTGTGGCCCAAAAACAAAACAAACAAAAAAGAATTAACAGAAAAATTCTAGGATAATTAATAAATTAATTTGTGCATATCAGACCGCACTGCAGGATATTTGAGTGAATGAGAGAGATAGATAGAGAGAAGGATATAGTCATTAGATTCTTTCTATTTGGATAGAATTCAATATTTGCCTTCCCAATATATAATTAATGTTGATGGAAAGGCAAGATGTTCTTCTAGTAAATGAGAAAAAAGAGGCTAAAGTCTTTTATTTCTTCTAGTTCAAGTATTGAGTCGGGTGAATTTAATCATGTCTCTAAATATGCTTTGTTTTCCCCCATCAAAAGACGATGACTTTCTTGGGACCCAGGCCAGCATCTCACTGAGATGAGAGCCAACAGAGAGTTCTTTTTCATGCCCGGCTAAAATATTTTTCCTATTGACCAGAAAGGCAAACCCTTCATTTCTTTCTCATAATTGACACTACGAGGGAGTGGGCTGGGAAAGCATTTTGTAGAGTTTAAAGCCTTCTCCACAAGTCAGATATTTGTCACTGTTATTATTATTATTGTTCGGGAGATAGACTTGTGATGCTTTTGCATGAAAGACTTAATGATTTTGTGGATTCATAAAATGACAATATGTGACAGCAATATGCAGTTTACCTTCAGTTAAGAGTTTTTAAAAACCTATTTTCTTAATCCTTTGGTAGATGTGTCTGAAAAGTGTACACAACAGACAAATCAGATGCCTCAGGCTTCCCTTCACTCTAAAAGTAATTTTATATTTTTATGTTATTGAAATGATATCAAATCAGATCCCTTTAAAAGCAGGAATAGCCTTACCTCTAATTCTATGAACTTGTTCCCCAAACTGAAAAATAGAAGTAACATGGTTACTTTTGATGGTCATTAATTCTTTTCAGTTACCAAGTCTCATTTAGTGAATTACCTTTTTTACAGGGCACTCAATAACATTTTAATGCTCTGAAAATTTTAAATCACCTTCAAAAAGTGGCCAGTTCACCCCTTAATCACTGATAACATGAGTCATAATAAATGCTGAGAAACATAAAGCACTTTAATAAGCATTATCAAATGTACCCATGGTGTTTAGGTTTGGGAGGGGAGTAAGAAAAAAAAAAAAGAATTTAGCTGTTAAGATACATAGCACGGTCTGCCAAAAAAAAAAACCTGAACTATTAACATGTTAAAAATGTCAAATACGATGACTTCTGTATTCTGTAGAGTTATGCTATATGTTGATTCTAATCATGAAGTCATGAAATCATCTAACTGATTCCAATGTCTGAGTAGTCTAAAAAAACCTTTTCCCCTCAGTGGGTGCATAAAACATCAAAGTTTAATTTTGTGTCACATTGGAATGGAGGCTTTGGTCTAGGAGGGAATCCTTCTGGATTTGTCTAAGACAACTGGGAAATTGCTGGAAATGCAGTCTTTCAGTACGTATAGCACCGTCTGTTGTGGTTTAGGTATATTTAGGTGTCTGGCCTAAAATGAGGATCCTAAGGCAATCATTGCTACTTTTAGAGTGGGGTCCCCATTTCTCCACCCAACACAGGTTTCTTTGCCAGTCATAGAGTGACTGTCACTCTGACATTAGAGGCTACTTCTCTGCCTCTTAATCAAAGTCCAGTTCATGATCTCCTTATCATTTTCCAAGAACCCAGAGACCAAGAGACAGTCCCAGAATGATAACTTACCATTAAATAGACCTCTGGGGTCTGTTGGGCCTTTCAGGAGGGCACCACACAGTGGAGCTCAACTGGGTCTTCTCACTATCAATGAGCACTGTCCCAGCTCACATCCACAAGCTGAATTTTTCTTGATTTCAGCTTCTAGGAGTGAATTTTGATGAGTTGCCTTTGGTACAACTATCCAGGCAAATCTCTAACTCCTGATGGTGAGAAATGTTTGAGACCCTGTTACATGGCCAAAATTCAAAATATCACTTCCACAGGGGTGCAATAGAAAGAACCTTTTGCTTTTCCTTCCTTAGTGAAGACTCAAATAGTATTTCCATATGGAGATGGTTAATATAGGAATTTGTCAAGATGGAATCTCACATTTGATGGGGGGACCAGGATCACAGGGGACCAGAAGGTTGATGAAACACCCAGAGCATCATGTGGCACTAGCTGAGGAGGATTTGTGAAAAATAGTAAACCCAAACTCCTTCCACCATCTCTTCTCTCCCCTCTATACCGTCACCCTAGCAGCTGAAAACAATTTCTTGTGATGGAATCTGTCACTGTGACCTCACGCATGGAAGACTCTTACATGGAATTGAAAGCTCAGTCCGTCACAAGGGCAACTTTCAGTGCTCTCCACTGTGAAGCTATGAGGTTTTCAGCAGGAGCTTCGAGGTTTGGAGGAATCCTAGGGGTCACAGCAGAGGCTGCAAAGTAGAAAGCACTCCCATTGACCTGTTGTTACAGATACAGTCAAGGGTTGTGGCAGGAGTTTCAAGGTTTGGGGGAGCACAGGTTGCAGCACTTATATATTCCCTCATCTGTTTTGGAAACCTGGTGTGTTGTTATCCTCTCTCTGTCTTTTGCGTTGTCTTGGTCAGGACTATCAGTCAGGGGAACTCTAAGGAAAATGCCACCCCCTTGGGATTTGTGGACTTTGGTTTGAACTCAGCAAAATTGTATGTTGTGTTTTTGTATTTGTGGTTGAGTCTTGTTCCTCTCTTTGTTGTATATTTTATTCCGCAAACGGCCCAGCAGAGTGGGAGGGTTAGGAAACACCAGAGAGTCTCAAATGGCTCACAATCTGTCCTGGAGACATCTGTTTTTTGACCATCCTTTGCTTGCCTTCCTGTCACTCTTAGATGAGAACAGAGGAACACAAATAGAGCTTATCTGCATATGTATGAAGAAAGGGAGAGTGGTCAGGACAAAATGAAGGGAAGGAGCTTCAGAGGAGCCCGGATTGTTGGTCCCCATGCTGCCTCTTCCTGAGATCCCTGCCCCAAGGGAAAAGCACAAGTCTACATTCCTCCTCTTCTATGCTTGCTGTGGGACTATCCAAGGGAATTCAGGCAGCCTGAGGGCCTGCATGGAGCCAGGCAGTCTGGGCTGGATGAAGTGAGCAGTAGACAAGAGTGGGAAGCAAAGACATCAGTTTAACACCTTCCAATGGTGGGAGTTAGCTAGAGAAGAGTAGGAGAGAAGTTAGATGCTGATGAGACCAGAAAAGGGTTGCTCTGGGTGGTGAAAAGGAACCATTAAGATATCAGGCATAGGGAGACTTTGGAAACTTAGGCCTGAAAAAGTTAAAAATCTTCTGGAGAAGAGGCTAAGGAAGCCTAGGATCTAGTTCTCTCTTATCACCCATCCATCAGGAATTTCTCATCTTTGGGCACTTATTTAGTCTTTTTAAGGAGTTATCTATAAATAATGGACTATCAGAAAAGGGAAAAATTGGCCATTTTAAAACTCAAGTCAACCGGGCTACAAAGAGCAACTTTAATTTTAGTGGTTTCTCCCCTTTCACGGTGTTTAAACTTTCAAGTGAAGAGGAACAGCTTCTTTAACTTTAACGGTTTCTAAGAAAGAAGAATTGGGTGGAAGGTGTTGCAAATTGGCTTTTTCCGACTATACTGTTAATTAGTCTGGTCAGTCCATCGGAGTGCATAATACTGTTATGGTAACTCAATTTCATGATAACTTTGTCACCAGGTTTCATACTTAATGTAGTGTTGGCCTTAAGATAGTTTTAAGTGTGAAAATCTCAATGTATCATGATCATATTAGTAAATCTAAATGTAATGTGATGATGTAATATCTAAATGTAATGATATTTGGTTGTCAATCTTCAAAGGATGGGAAATCTATAGAGCTGGTTTAAATATCTTTAATAAGTATCATAAATGACACTTGGGTCCTATTACATATAAGCATGTCTAGCAAGATTTTTTTTCTAAGTTTAAAGAGGGTGGTTCCAAGTTTTCTCCAAGAGCAACAGTGTTGGTATAGGAGGCGTATACAGGAAAAGGCCTGGAAAGGAAAGGTCAGATCACAGAGCCAAGAATTACACTGTTCAGTGCTCCGAGCTGGGTGCATACAGCAGTAGGACTGTCAGTGAGCAGATGGAGAAGAGAAGGTTAGAGAAAGGAGAGTAGATATGTGATTATGTGAGAAAGATAGTGGGTGGAATTATGAATGTTGGAAAAAAGGAAGAGAATTCTGTAAAAGAGTAAAAGAGTTGAAAACTGCACTAAAGGGAAGTTACAGAATAAATGTAAAGGGATGTGCAGAAGATTTGAGGGATGTATCCTAAGAAAAGAAACTGTATGATCAAACTATATTGCTATTAGCATGTCTCTAAATTAGAAATGAGCTAATGTTTTTGTATAGAGAATTCTGTGGAAAAGAAACTAGATGCTCTAAACTCATGTTACAGTGCTCTTAGAAAATTGAACTTCTTCGGGGCCTGGGAGGTAGCATGGAGGTAAGGTGTTTGCCTTTCATGCAAAAGGTCATCGGTTCGAATCCCGGTGCCCCATATGGTCCCCTGTGCCTGCCAGGAGCAATTTCTGAGCATGGAGCCAGGAGTAACCCCTGAGCACTGCCGGGTGTGACCCAAAAACCAAGAAAATCGAACTTTTAGAAATGACAGGAAATCAAATGGTATTTCAAATTTATATGTATAATGATTGTTCTGTAAATTTGAGAGATATTTTCTTTTTCTCTTTTCTTGGTACCTTCAGGTTTTTTGTTTGTTTCATGGCACTATATTGGTTTGCATAAATACAGGCAGAAAGTTTTCCTTTCTATAGTGGGGATTACTCCTTATGCTGATAGGAAATCTTAAAAGTCAGTTAGGAGACCCAAAAGTCCTTTTCCAGGGAAACAGAATTGAAGGGGTTGAATTTAAGTAACAGGTATAGGTCTAGTAATAATCGGTACTGTTACAAGTATGCTGTTAATCTCAGGAAGATCATAGAGGCAGACTGGCCCAGGATATTGTAAATCATTTAGGAATGTCTAGATCTTCACTGACTGGTCACAGCCTGGGTCTTGCTCAGTGTTGAGAATGGAGATAAAAATATTTGTAATCAAGATGTTTAAATAAAGATAATATATATATAAATATAATCTCTTCCAACCCTGGGGAGGGATGGGACAGAGGATAAGAGGCTCAACACCACCATACTGAATTTCAACATCTTTACATTGGCCAACCCTGGTAACTCTGATGTTACAGGTAAAGTATTGATAAAATGGTTTATTAATATACCACTTGCTCTATCCTTGACCAATCCCCAGAATTATCTGTGAGTAATGGGGTAACCCAAATGGGGATTTTTCCAGTCTTGCTGGATTTATGCAAAGGAACAAGTCAAGTTTATTCAGCTATCTAGCAAGGTTCAAGGTGAAGGTGGAGAGAGAAATTAGTTTTTTCTTTAGCTGACTGAATTACGGTAAATGTAGTCTAATGGGCTTATCTTAAATTCCACTCCTTTTTCCTAACCCATATTAAAGTGTACTTACTGGTTGTAATAGACTGGTCACACACACACACACACACAAAAAAAAAGGTCATCTGTTTGAATCCCGGTGCCCCATATGGTCCCCCGTGCCTGCCAGGAGCAATTTCTGAGCATGGAGCCAGGAGTAACCCCTGAGCACTGCCGGGCGTGACCCAAAAACCAAGAAAAAAAAAGTAATAGACTGGTCATGAAGGAGGAACTAAAAATTATTCATGTTATTGTTGTTAGTCTTACTAGGATACTGGAAACCAGAACTTTACCAGAGAGAATTTAGGCTGAACAGTACAGTAAGAGAAGTAACTCAGAGCCATGTGTTAGGTTCTGTTACTAAGCTTAGTGGGAATCCTGGGCCTCCTCTCCCTGCAACACTGCATAGCATTCGAGAGCTTTTCCTGAGGAAGACTTGCAGAAAATGCTCAGGGAATAGGTATATTGCTATGATACTTTGGTTTGTGTTGCTTAACTTCTCTGTCATCATCCCAGAGGGAGCACTGAGAGGACCATTTACTGCTTTGAGTCTGATCATTTAAAATTATATTTCTCTATCTAATTGATCTGATCTTTTTCAGATGTTGATAACTGAAAACCTGAGCCAGTCAATTGCCTGGATCCCCATTAAGAGCTAAAGTAGCATGATTATTTCAACACCTATTTTTTGTAGGTAGAGCCATTTTGCCAGCCTAATGAAATTACAAAAGATGGACCTTTGCTCACACTACCCTTTAATGACTTCTAAGGTGGTGAAATCTCTAGGGAAAATGTGAAGGTCAGCAAAAAAAAAAAAAAAAAAAAAAAAAAAAAAAAAAAAAAAAAAAAAAAAAAAAAAAAAAAGCTGCCATGAGAGTAGGGCAAGTGGAGTCACAGGAACTAACAAAAAAATTAGTAGGAATTACAGCCATTCCTGAAAAGAATTAGCACCAGATGTGAGAGGCATTTTTGTCAGGCCCAGTACAGGGAGGGCAACAACTCTCACAGGCCATTTCTCCAGGCATACTAGGACTCTATGTTGTCCTCTTCACTGCAACAGCTGTTAAAGTTGCAGGATTGAAGAATATACAGGAACTTCCTTGTTCCTTGACATGGGGAGTCCCCTGCACAGATGAGAAAAACCCGGAGAAAGTCACCCTGCAGATTCAGATGACTCAGCTCTCAGAACCAGGGCAGAATGCAAATTGTCCTAATGTTCCTGCTGATGGAGGTGACCACAGGATGCCTGGCTGACATGAACACCCCCATATGCTGTGAACTGTACTTGGACTCTTTCCTGAACTGTGATGAAGGTTTTTTGGGTCAAACTGTCACCTCGGCGATCCCTCTCCTAAACTTTGACTCACACAATTTGTTTGGAGTTTCTGATTATGCTCCACAAGATCTTCTCACCCATTTAATTTAGGGTCGAATAAGTGCAGTTAAGATCATTGTGCTACTACATGAAGCTCACCACAAAGAGTGATGAGTGCAGTTAGAGAAATAACTACATTGCGAACTATCGGAACAATGTGAATGAATGAGGGAAGTAGAAACCCTGTCTAGAGTACAGGCAGGGGTGGGGTGGGGAGAAGGGAGATTTGGGACACTGGTGGTAGAAATGTTGCACTGGTAAAGGGGGATGTTCTTTACATGATTGAAACTCAACTACAATCATGTTTATTATCAAGGTGTTTAAATAAAGATATTAAAAAAAGTTAAATAAAGATATTAAAAAAAAGATCATTGTACTAAGGGCCCAGTATGTGCCAATAGATAGGAACAGGGATGGAGGGGTCTCAAGGAGAGTCAAATATTTGACTCAGGCCCAAGAGAAAAAAAGGGAATGTGAATCCTGGAGCAGAAGACACTTCACTTTTTCAACCTAAAATTAAGTTTTCATTTAAGGCTAACACGGCTAAGTTCCATGTAAGGGATAAATTTCTATCTCAACAATAACAACAAATCACCCAAGGCCCTATAAACCAAAATATACCACCTTAGATATATAACCATAAAAGGACATGATGAAACACCCTAGAAATACTTAGAGAAGAGCCAATCAACTTCAAGGTCAAGACTTCTAGCCCTATATAACCTGGCTTGTGATCTCTAGTCAGGATCACCTCCTGTAGGAGATGGCCCTGATTGATTAGTTTGTAGCTTGTTGGTAAATGCAATAAAGTTTTTCTTTGCTTTATTTCAATTCTGTGGTCTCAACTTTTGACTCCAGACCCTACCTAACACTCACCACTTTGGGGAACCTCTGGCCAGGACATAGAGAGCACCAAATGCTTGGCATGGCTCCATGACCCGTTTGGTTTCTTCACAAATCTCTCTGGGGTTTCTTCACAAATATCATGACTTATGACTTAAAAATGACATGGAAGAGACTTTTCTAAGTTTTAGGCTCCATTTTGGTTGTTTAGCTCTAATTGAACTGGACAAAGATAAGATCTGAAGGGGAGAAATGCAGAGAAGGAAAACAATGCAGGGTGTACCAAAAGGCTCTATTGAAACTGTGCAGTAAAGATTTATAAGAGCTTTGCTGTGTTTTTCTAATGAGAGCACATCCATAGAGATGACAGGACACTAGAGGTCAAGCCCAAATCTGATTCTGGAGCCAGCCATGAGGGCCTGAGAGTTTGAAGCTTTGGGAGGAATGGGGTACTCATTTGACCCTGGGGGTACCAGGATGAAGCTCAGGGTATATTTGTGCTCTACCCCTTGAGTTGCTCTGCCCCTTAATTGCACTGACCCTTGCATCTTTTATTCTTCATTATAAACATGATCTCCAGTATATCTGGCCCACTCATGTACATAGTCAAGAGAAGAATACCTGGATGGAAAGATGGTTCATATCTCTTTGGATATGATGGCATATTTTTAATTTTTCTCTGCAGAAAGTCAATATCACAAACTATAAATACACAGTGTGATCTTCTGCCAATAAAATGAGGTCAGCTTTACTCTGGGTTTCCTTTCAAGCTTGAGATCATTATCTTGCTTCTCCAAATACCCTCACCTCCCCACATTCTCACCTCTTCTCTAGCCATCTCCATTCTCTCTCTCTCTCTCTCTCTCTCTCTCTCTCTCTCTCTCTCTCTCTCTCTCACTGCCCCCTTAGGGAAAAACAAATGTTTCAATTCCCAAACAACAGTTTGGCCTCCCTTCTAGCTACAAAATTTTACTTGTATGAGAGTCATAGTGGCATTCCAAGTTGATGGGAAGAGCTAGGGGCTGTGCTAAAAAATAGGTAGAGATTTGAGAGTTAAGAAAGCAAGTCTCAGTCTCCTCATTATGTTCTCTTCAATCCCATTAGCCAGAGAGAATTCTTTGATAAATATAGGAGCATTGATTTAGCTGGCTGGGGGCACAACCTGTTATGACCCCTCCCTCTAAAATGTGCCTCGTGAATTTAAATCTATAAAGCTAATGCTCAATTAGAAAGAGAAAGGAGATGAATTCTTACTCATACCTATTAGGTTGGCTATAGAAAAAATTAGCATGACCCCAGTTTGCCTTAAGCAGAACACAACCAGGCAGGCATAACAGGAAATCTCTGCTACCCTGCTCCAGGAGGGATCAGACTGGCAGTCAGCTCCGATACTATTTAATAGAATATTATCCAACATACTGGGTTGGCATTACCAATTTGCAAGATACGGAATGCAATAAAAGGCACGTACCACTAAAACAACACTGCGCGTATTTTAATCTCTCTTGGATGATTCAAGACATCTGAGAATATTTCATTGCCTCCAGGTCACCAGGAGGAATCTGAATTTTCACTCTGCCCAGCCAACTGTAGTCAGATCAATTAAGAGAAGGTTCCACTTGACCGAATGCTCTAACAACTTGCTATAACTCGGTATTGTTTCTCCTGGGTGGGGATCAGACACAGCAGGAATACCAAGCAAGTGACTTTTCTGGCACAGGATAGCTTCTTGTGTCAGGGAATGCTGGCCTTGAGTGGCCTGGATGATTTGTCAGTGCTTAGGAGATAGTCTTCTGCAGAGAAAGGTAAGGAGGAAGGGAGTCATTGGACACTGCATCAATTTCTCTGCCTTCATCCCTTGAGCACACTCCACATAGAGCTTTCCATTTCTAGACAGCTCAGCTGTGAGCCACACATATGGAAAGTCACAGGTATGCTAAGGAATCTACTATTCAACTGGATGAGCTAGACAATCCAGACTATAATTGAAAACAATGCCGAATAGCTGGAAAGTTTGGGAGCCTAAAGCATTTCACATTGCCAGTCTCAAGCATATGCCGATGGCCACTGTTTAGAAGGTGCTGTTACTTACTTCCTTTTTTTTAACTCTGGGGTACACCAAGTGACAGTAAGAAGAGTTCATAGGGCTTCAAGACCTAGCACCTTACCTCATGCTTTTTCATCTGGAATACTTAAAAAAGACTTTTTCACAACCAAAAATCATCTCAGGTCACTTTCTGTAGGGCTTGGACTCATCATCTCAGTTTCCTAAAGGATCAAGCATTGCCCATGTGATGCCATCTTTTGCCAATGGAGCAGTAAGGAAGAGAAACAGTCTTCCAGGCTGGTCATACCCTTTAGGTGAAGTGTAAAGAGTGCCATGGGAGCACATATGCAGATCAACTGATTCCCTCAAACAAACTGATGCCAAGTCAAGCCATGCACACTCATTTGTTTTCTTCTGAACAGAACAAGTGTTTTAAACACTGTGTAAATATTTATGGGAGATGACTGGACTCTGTACGACTTCCCCAACCTTTTGGAAAAACAATTTGGACAATTCAAAAAAATGAGTATCTGCTCTTCTATATGACCTTAGGGTCATCTGATTTTCTGCAGTTTAGACATTTTCACTCTATGTTCATTGTAGCAATAGTCACAATAGCTCAAATCTAGAAACAACTCTGGGATTCAAGAACACATAACTGAATAAAGAAACGGGGGTATATAGCCACAACAGAATTACTACTTTGTCATTTCATTGTTATTATCAGTTGTAAGAAAAGTGAAACCATGAAATTTGCTGCCATGTGGCTAAATCTGGAGAGTATTGGGCTGAGTGAACTTAGTTTGAAGGAGAGGGACAGACACAGAATGACCTTGCTCATCTGTGGGACATGAAGAAACAGAATAGGACAATAACAAATGCCCACAGGCAAGAGGAACTGAGTGCTGGTCTTCAGTAGAAGATTACAGATGGTGAGGGACACTAGAGATGAAGGTAGGAGGAGATGCCTGAAGGAAGGCTGTGGTGCTGGAATAGTTCACATATGATACCCAACTACTAATAATAGCTTGTCAACTATAGTGCCCAAAACCAAAACCAAAACCAAAACCAAAACAAAAACCAACAGGAATTAGTTTGAGTGATTTGATGGGGAAAATGGTTTAATGTTGAAAAGTCTAAGAAGGATCATCTGTGGGAAGAGTCAGGAAATCTCGAGGGAACATGAACATGAAACGATGGAGCTTCTGTGTGGGGAAACGCCACAGAGCTGCAGTTCTCAGAGAGCTGCTAGAATGGGTCATGCGGTATGCAGTAGGGGCATCAAGCTTATTCTCAGATATAAAGACCCCTGTTTTATATTCACAGAAGATATTTGATGTGGGTATTTGCATCATGCAATGGCTACCTCATCTTCCATTCCCTCCACGGTGCCTAACATTGCAGTGAATTTACCTGCCAAGTTCCCTCTGAACCTATGCCACCAGATGGGGGTAGTTAAATGCTAGAAGGGGAGCATAGTCCACAGGACAGTCTCTACCAGGAGTGTGCTAGAAGCAGATAAAAGTCTATAGGATAGTCTCCCCTGGGAATGTGCTAGAAGACGAGAGAAGTCCACAGGACAGACTCCCACAAAAATGTTCTAAAAGAGGAGAGAAATCCATAGGACAGTCTCCACTGAGAAAGTACTCCTTTCTGGATGGGAAAAAGCCTTTTTTATAAAAAAGAAGTTTTAAACCCATAAATTCTGATCAGGGGCTTCTCCCGAAAGGACAGAGCGGTGCCTACATTCATCTTTCTTTTGTTTCTTATTCAGGGCAGTTATGTGGGCACTATCTAAAGTGAAATAATTCCTATGTTCAGGTAATTCTGAATGGAACCCAGAGGGAAAGTGGAGAGAGGGTGCTATAAAAATATCTGTGAGTGAATTGTCCACCTCAGACAACTCCAGAAGGCAGGGCAAGCGCGTTCTTCAATACCCTTTCCTGCTTATTTCTTCCTAAACAGTGCAACCTTTGCTCACATGAATCTGAACGATGGCCAATAATTTGCTGGGGAGGGCCTAAAAGACATATTGTCCAACACTTGCTATAGTTAAATCAAGTCTCATCCTCTGCCTCTCAGCTTGACTCTGCTGAGGTACCTGCAGACGCCTGTTCCCCACCTTCATTCACCTTTGCTTACAGGGACACTTCAACCCTACAGCAATACCCCTGTTCCTTGTTTGGGCCTATAGATGCTGTCCAAGAGCACACGGTGGCCCTGAAAGCCAACTTCAGGATTGGTCATACATCTGGGGTTTAAAGCTCAGCCCTGTGTGACCTTAGGAAGTGACTCAATCTCGGGGCTCTACCAGAAGTTTTACTTCTGTGAAAGGGAGATTCAGTTCCCTATTGAACTGGGCAAGTGAGTGAATGATCACATCCCTGCATGTGCTATGGGTGTTGGGAATTTTATAGGAGTTGTGATCTTAACCCCTGAAAGTCATGCTTTATAAAGGCTCTGAAGGCTGCTAGCATAGATTTGGTGATGGTGGTGGTGGTGGTGGTGGGGGAATTCAGAAGATGTAGAGATCAGGGAGACTGGTGCAAAATCTCCAGGTGAAAATACCCTGATTTGGCTCACACATTCCTGGAGAGGTGGGCTATGTGGGTGACCAGAAGGGCTGGTCAGAATAGGGGGATCCAGACAAAGATATGATCTAAAATGCAGGAGGGATGTCAGGCCGGTGAAGAACTAACTTACTTTCCTCAAGACTCAGTTTTATCATTGATGAATTGGAGAGGCTACACCTTCTCCAAAGCCTGGTTGCCATGAAATCTCTGAATACAGTACCTGAAACAGGAGTGGGTAACTGTCTATGCCTACATATGTCTGTCCTTAAGAATAGTTAAACGCCACGAGAAATCCTAGAAATGGGCAGCACTGAGCCATTCCGGACCTTTGCTAATCATTAAAGAACTATGAATTACAATTGATCTTTTCCAAACAGAAAATACATCTGCATGCTGTGTTTTGTTTCCCCTGGACCAAAACATATTATGTCCTTATGCTCTGTCCCATACTGCTTTACCTCCACTAATAATATATATGGGAGATTTTTTTCCCTCCAAAATCAGTAAAGAAATTATCCTCCTCATTCTGCTGAAGTGTGGTACTTCTCTGCTTCACTGACATGATGACACCCTCCCCTTTCCCCACCACACACACATGCACAGAGAGAAAGGGGGGGGCTGGCTTGCTATCACCTTCTCTTACAAATAATGGGCAACTAAATGAAAGCGTTTCAGACAAATGTTTCTACAGTATAAATTCCTGTAAGTGGAGTTGTTGGTTCAGAAGGTCGCATGTTTGACATTTGGTCAGAAACTGGGGATCTTTCTCCTGAGACTTGTATCCATTTGCACCTCCCTTGAAGCCAGCCTGTTGCTCCTGTCCTCACAAGCACAACCTTCTTTTATGTATAATCAGAAAGTTCCTCTCAATGTGGTTTTCTTTGCATATACCTTATTATGCATGTAGTTGTACATATGTTAGTATAGTTTAAAACAATCTGAAGGCCCTTTTTTAAAAATATATTTTAATTAAACACCTTGATTACATACATGATTGTGTTTGGGTTTCAGTCATGTAAAGAACACCACCCATCACCAGTGCAACGTTCCCATCCACCATTGTCCCAAATCTCCCTCCTCCCCACCTAACCCCTGCCTGTACTCTAGACAGGCTCTCCATTTCCCTCTTACATTCTCATTATTAGGACAGTTCAGAATGTAGTTATTTCTCTAACTAAACTCATCACTCTTTGTGGTGAGCTTCATGGGTGAGCTGGAACTTCCAGCTCTTTTCTCTTTTGTGTCTGAACATTCTTTTTTTTTCTTTAATATTTTATTTTAACACCTTGATTACATACATAATTGTGTTTGGGTTTCAGTCAT
>PVKC010009276.1:0-26868 GCA_004027635.1 Crocidura indochinensis
GAAGGAAGGAAGGAAGGAAGGAAGGAAGGAAGGAAGGAAGGAAGGAAGGAAGGAAGGAAAGGTATAGGAGTCTATGAAGAGAACTGAGAAGAAAATCTTTAAGAAACTTCTCTAAAGCAACAAATTTAAAAATGGGTCTTTTCAAATACTCAATGCATTGTCAAAAAGCAAACAAATATAACATGTAAAAAAGTTAACTTAGTAGTATGTTCCATTAGCATTCTGAGTTTCTAAAAGTAAAAATGAAGCTTCATCAGTCCCATATGATTTTTTTTCCGGAACACCCATGATATCTATGAATCAGGAAAAAAAGATTTCAACAGATTGAACACATATTTTGCATGTGGGAGCCCCATTTCAGTGCCTAAGCAATTTTAAGTAAGTACTGAGCACCAAGTTGGGATTATCTACTAAGCACCACAGAATATGACTCAAATAAAACAAAACAAAACAAAAAACTAACAACAACACAAAAGAAAGGAACAGTACCTTTGGCATCCCATCAGTGATATCTGTCACTTCTCCCTCTGCAATTGAACTTCTCTTTAACTCCTTTTATATTTTAAACATGGTAAGTCAAATCACAAGTCATGCTCCCCATGCAAGAGTCTCTCTCTAACTCTAGTGATTTGCACCCGTATGATCCTCTGTATATAGAGAAGCCCAAGTTATTTTCAGAACACTTGACCATGGGACACTTGAAGATCTTTCAGTAACTCTCACTATGTTCAAAGAGAAATGGAAAAATATCCTTAAGATGCTTCTAGAATCAAGGTAAGTAGCTGAAGGATGCATACTGAATTCAGATAAGAGGAATACAGACAAATGGCATTACAAAAGAAAGAAGAAATCACAATGTAATAAGAGAGAGGGCCAAGAGAGGGTCTTAAAATTCTAAATAAGTATGCACAAGTTAGTATAATTATAAAGAAACAAACTAAAATTTAGAGAAATAACAAGAAACTGACAAAGCCTGATCAAAATTGAAGAATTCAATGAACTCATTCAGTCATGAAGAGATTAGCCATGAAAAATCAGAAAAGTGTGAGATTTTTATTAAAAAGCTTTATCTACCAGGCTAATAAAGACATACACACAACTATAAGAGAACATTTTTTCAGAAAATATGCAGCACTTATAAAACTGCCCTTAGAGTAGACCATATATTATTATAGCAAGACAATAAAGAATGCGCTAAGCAGATAACTTTTATAAACACAACATAATGAACATGTGTAATCAATAAAGACATTTAAAAGATACGTTGAATTGAAAATTTTAATGATCCAAAAGTCAGAATAAAAACAAAATAAGGAAACTAAGAGTAAGTAAGCTAGAAATATTTCATATCAAAAACTCAACATACCACTAAAATGTGGTATAAAATTACATATTAAAATGTTAACTTTATAGAAAAATTAAACGTTTCATTTGTGTTTGCTGGCTTTGGGATCACACCCAACAGTTCCTGAGGCTAACTCCCATCCTTGCTCTGGGATACTAAGAATCAAATCAGGTCTCCTGCCTAAAAAAGCTTGCATATATTTCAGTCAGTTGAGCTACCACTCTAGACTTGGAGATGCTCAAGTTTAATTATCTTTGCATTTAAACATAAGATTTTTATAAGGAGGCGAATCTACGCCTGCCCAGTGCGGCCTGATTGCAAAAAAAAAAAACACTGTGAGTCCTGTCTGTGTGTTTCTCTCTCCTCTCCTGTTGGCCGAAACTCTTGGGAGTGGGCCGAATCGGCTCCAAAAAACTCACTCTCCCAGAGGCCCATTCTAGGGTGGGAACGCCCAGAAATTCCATCTTAAACTGAAAACCTGCAAGAAGCAGTACCTTGCAAAAGCCAGGTCCCATTTGTGATGTCAGGCTGGGAATTTCTGCGAATCTACACCTGCCCAGTGCGGCCTGACTGAAAAAAACAAACAAACAAAAAAAAAAAACCAAAAAAACTGTGAGTCCTGTATCTGTGCTTCTCTCTCCTCTTCAGTTGCCCAAAACTCTTGGGAGTAGGCCAAAAAGAGGCTGCAGAAGAGCACTGCTGCTCTGCTTCGCATCATAACAAGAAGAAGAAAAAAAAAATCACACTAAGAACTGTGCTGGATCACTGTCTTCTTTCTCTCTGAACTGTCTTCTCATCCACAGAGGACTCCACTCCCTTGTAGGCAAATCGACACACCCAGAAAGGGTGGAGGGTGGAAACATAGGAGTGTGGCTGCATACATCATTTAGCCAATGAATACCATTGCAACATGTAGAAACACACATAATACAAGTGTGACAATGGGGAAACAATGCAGGCCAGCGTCAGACAAAGAGAAGGAAGATGACAATTCTGATGACCAGATAATGACCAACGAACTAATCAATCTCTCAGATAAGGACTTTAGAAAAGCAATGTGGAAGATGCTGAAAGAACTCAAAGAAACCATGGACCGACTTGAACAGAACACTAATAAGAACCAAGAAAAGATGATGATAGAAATCACAAAACTCCAAACTGAAATAACATGTCAACTAACAGGCCTGAAAAACTCAGTAAATGAATTGAATGGTAAAATGGATGATCTCAACACCAGGGTAGAAGAAGTTGAGAATAAAATTGGTGCTGTGGAAGATGAGGTAAATAACAACTCCATACAGCTGGAGAGACTGGAAAAAAAAAAACCTTAAAACAAACAAACAGACAGTGGAAAAAAAAGTCAAAGAATTGGGAGCAGATGAAAATAGAAGTCTATGATAAGATCAACAGAAACAACTTAAGAATCATTGGAGTCCCAGAGACACAGGAATAAAATTTCTAGGAAGAATCAATGGTCAAGAACATCATTAAAGAGAAACTTCCAGAGCTAAAGAATATATGTGATCAAATCCTGCATGCTCGAAGAGTACCAACCAAAAGAAACCCCAGAATAAATACCCCAAGACACATCCTAGTCACAATGAGGAATGCCACAGATAGAGACAGAATTCTGAAAACAGCAAGATCAAAAAAGGAAATTACATTCAAGGGAACATCCTTGAGGTTTACAACAGACCTGTCACCAGAAACACTCAAGGCCAGAAAGCAGTGGTGGGATATTGTGACAAGACTGAATGAAATGAATGCTTCACCTAGAATACTGTACCCAGCAAAACTCACTTTCCGGTTCAATGGAAAAATACATGGTTTCACAGACAAAAAAACAGCTCAGAAACTTTAAAGACTCAAACCCACTCTTAAGAAAAAAACTAAAAGACCCAATTTAAAACAAGACTAACCGAAAGACACACCAAATTTCGATATAAAGATGGCATGAAATCCCAGGACAATTCTTTCTCTCAATGTCAATGGACTAAATGCACCAGTTAAGAGACACAGAGTGGCTAAATGGATCAAAAAACACAATCAACTTTCTGCTGTCTACAAGAAACACATCTGAATAGTCAGAATAAACATAGACTCAAAATAAAAGGCTGGAGGAAAATTATCCAAGCAAACAACACCCATAAAAAATCTGGAGTGGCCATACTAATATCAGATAATGCTAACTTTATACTCAGGAAGGTTGTAAGGGAAAAGATGGACATTATATATTAATCAAAGGGTATGTAGAGCAGGAAGAAATCACGCTTCTAAACATATATACACCGAATGAGGGTCCAGCAAAATATTTAATACAATTGCTGACAAAGCTGAAAAATAACATCAATAATAACACAATAATTGTGGGAGACCTCAACACAGCTTTGTCAACACTGGATAGGTCAACCAGACTGAAACCCAACAAGAATATACTGAACCTGAGGAGAGAAATGGAAGAAAGAGGTCTAGTGGATATATATAGGACACTCCATCCCCAGAAACCTGGATAAACATTCTTCTCCAATGTACATGGGACATTCTCCAGGATAGAATACATGCTGGCACATAAAACATATCTTCATAATATCAAGAGGATAGAAATTTTGCAGGCTACCTGTGCTGACCACAAGGCTCTGAAATTATTTGTGAATTCCAAAGGAACAAAGAAGAAAAACTTTAACACCAGGAAGTTAAACAGCCTCATGCTGAATAACCAGTGGGTCCGGGATGAAATCAACGAGGAAATCAAAAGGTTCCTGGAAACAAATGATAATGAAGACACAAACTATCAGAACTTATGGGACACAGCAAAAGCAGTACTGAGAGGAAAATTTGTAGCTTTGCAAGCACACATCTAGAAGGAAGAAGGGGCTTACCTGAGTAGCTTAATGACGCAGCTCATAGAACTAGAAAGTGCTCAACAAAAGGACCCAAAAATAGGGAGGTGGAAGGAAATAACAAAGCTGAGAGCAGAAATCAATGAAGTGGAAACCCAAAAAACTATCCAAAAGATCAACGAAAGCAGAAGTTGGTTCTTTGAAAAAATAAACAAGATTGATAGACCACTGGGAAAAATAACAAAGAAAGAGAGAGAGAGAGAAACTTGATAACTCGTATTAGGAATGAAAAAGGAGAGATCACTATTGATATGGCAGAGATTCAAAGGGTAATCAGAAACTACTTTGAGAAGCTCTACGCCACTAAAAATGAGAACCTGGAAGAAATGGATAAATTCTTGGACTCTTATAATCTTCCAATCTTCCAAGGTTGAAGGAAGAAGATGTAGCTTATCTAAATACCCCCATCACTATTGATGATATTAAAATGGTAAACAAATGTCTGCCCAAAAACAAAAGGCCAGGCCCAGATGGATTCAGTAATGACTTCTTTCAAACTTTCCAAGAACTACTACCAATCCTGGCAAGACTCTTTCATGAAATCGAAAAAACAGAAACACTTCCAAATACCTTTTATGAAGCCAACATCACCCTGATACCCAAAACAGACAGAGATGCAATGAAAAAAGAAAATTACAGACCAATATCGCTGATGAATGTAGATGCAAATATCCTCAACAAAATTCTGGCAAATAGAATACAATGCCTCCTTAAGAAGATCATCCACTATGATCAAGTAGGTTTCATCCCAGGAATGCAAGGCTGGTTTAACATCCGTAATTCTATCAACATAGTACACAACATTAACAATAAGAAAAATAGAAATCACATGATCATATCAGTAGATGCAGAGAAAGCATTTGATAAGGTTCAACACCCATTCTTGATCAAAACTCTCAGCAAGATGGGAATGGAAGGAACCATTCTCAATATAGTTAAGGCCATCTATCACAAGCCAGTTGCAAATATTATCCTCAATGAAGAAAAACTAAAAGCCTTCCCTCTAAATTCTGGCACAAGACAAGGCTGTCCTCTCTCACCACTCCTATTCAACATAGCACTGGAAGTATTTGCTATAGCGATTAATCAAGAAAAAGATATGAAGTGAATCCAGATAGGAAAGGAAGAAGTAAAGCTCTTGCTTTTTTGCAGATGACATGATATTCTACTTAGAAAACCCTAAATACTCCACCAAAAAGCTTCTAGAAACAATAGACTCATATAGCAAGGTGGCAGGCTACAAAATTAATACACAAAAATCAATGGCCTTTCTATACACCAATAATAATAAGGAAGAAATGGACATTAAAAAACAGCCCCATTCACAATAGTGCCACACAAACTCAAATATTTTGGAATCAACTTGACTAAAAATGTGAAGGACCTATACAAAGAAAACTATAAAACTCTGCTCCAGGAAATAAGAGAGGATATGTGCAAATGGAAACATATACCCTGCTCATGGATTGGCAGGATTAACATCATCAAAATGGCAATACTACCCAAGGCATTATACAGATTTAATGCAATCCCTCTATAGATACCCATGGCATTCTTCAAATAAGTGGATCAGGCAATTTGAAATTTATTTGGAACAATAAACAACCTAGAATAGCAAAAACAATCATTGGGAAAAAGAACATGGGAGGAATTACTTTCCCCAATTTTAAACTTTACTGTAAAGAAATAGTTATCAAAACAGCATGGTATTGGAACATGGGCAAGCCCTCTGATCAGTGGAATAGACTTGAATACTCAGAAAATATTCCCCAGACATACAGTCACCTAATTTTTGATAAAGGAGCATGAAATCCTAAATGGAGCAAAGAAAGCGTCTTCAACAGGTGGTGTTGGCACAACCGGCTAGCCACTTGCAAAAAATTGAATTTAGACCCCCAGCTACCATCATGTACAAAGATAAAATCCAAATGGATGAAATACCTTGATATCAGACCTGAAACAATAAAATACATAGAACAACACGTAGGCAAAACACTCCAGGACATTGAGACTACAGGCATATTCAAGGAGGAAAATGCACTCTCCAAGCAGGTGAAAGCAGATATTAACAGATGGGAATATATTAAGCTGAGAAGCTTCTGCACCTCAAAGGAAATAGCGCCCAGGATACAATAGCCACCCACTGAGTGGGAGAAACAATTCACCCAATACCCATCAGATCAGGGGCTAATCTCGAAAATATACAAGGTACTGACAGAACTTTACAAGAAAAAAACATCTAATCCCATCAAAAATGGGGAGAAGAAATGGCCAGACACTTTGACAATGAAGAAATATAAATGGCCAAAAAACACATGAAAAAATGCTCCACATCACTAATCATCAGGGAGATGCAAATCAAAACAACTATGAGGTACCACCTCACACCACAGAGAATGGCACACATCACAAAGAATGAGAACAAACAGTGTTGGCAGGGATGTGGAGAGAAAGGAACTCTTATCCACTGCTGGTGGGAATGCCGTGTAGTTCAACCTTTAGGAAAGCGATATGGAGATTCCTCCAGAAACTGGAAACAAGCTCCCATACGATCCAGCTATACCACTCCTAGGAATATACCCTAGGTACACAAAAATACAATACAAAAACCCCTTCCTTACACCTATATTCATTGCAGCAATATTTACCATAGCAATACTCTGGAAACAACCAAGATGTCCTTCAACAGACGAATGGCTAAAGAAACTGTGGTACATATACACAATGGAATACTATGCAGCTGTCAGGAGAGATGAAGTCATGAAATTTTCCTACACATGAGTGTACATGGAATCTATCATGCTGAGTGAAATAAGTCAGAGAGAGAGAGAGAGAGAGAGAAACGCAGAATGGTATCACTCATCTATGGGTTTTAAGAAAAATGAAAGACATTCTTGCAATAATAATGATTTTTAGGCACAAAAGAGAAAAGAGCTGGATGTTCCAGCTCACCTCAGTAAGCTCACCACAAAGAGTGATGAGTTTAGTTAGAGAAATAACTACATTTTGAACTGTCCTAAAAATGAGAACCTATGAGGGAAATGGAGAGCCTGTCTAGAGTACAGGGGGTGGGTGAGTGGGGAGGAGGGAGATTTGGGACAATGGTGATGGGAACGCTTCAGTGGTGATGGGTGGTGTTCTTTACATGACTGAAACCCAAACACAATCATGTATGTAATCAAGGTGTTTAAATAAAATATACTATTAAAATATTTTTATAAGGAAACACAAGGTTGAGGCTGGAATGATAGAGTGATAGGAAACTGGCCTTGAATGTGGCCGACCAAGATTAAATCCAGAAAATTCCATTTGATTCCCCAAAGCCCTTAATAGTGATTCCTGAGTGAAGAGACAAGAGTAACCTGGAAGTGGAGGGGGGGGTATGAAAAAGGGAAAGAGGAAAATAATAAAATTGATGATCTCTATGTGTTCTAACCTCGTTTGTGCCAATATGCAATAAACACACCTGAAGGATGAGATGCTAAATAAACACAGAACCTTAGACAGAACCTCCTTCAGAAAGAGGATGCATATCCCTCTGAATGTCTTCATTGAAGAACACTGATACTAATCAGAACATCTTGTATACTTGGTTTCTAATTGTGCTAAAACTAAGATGAAGAGACAAACTATAGGTGTCTGGCACTATGAGCAAGGAACTTTTGGCTTTCAAAGTCCTGAAGTCACTCTTGCTGCAGTCAAATTTGCCACCATTCAACATTTGAAGATATAAAAATTTCAATAATTGATATGTTTTAAAGACAAATATAAACTACAAGTATATAGAATATAACAGAAAGGAACATCAAAATCAAAAGGATTTATTTGGAAAAAATTATCAAAGTAAGAAATTCTGAGTGTATTTGTCAAAGAAAATTTGAAAATAAAAAATTAATTTAATTACATTTTTTCTTAAAATTTTAAAGGGGAGACAAATGTACAGAGAGATGAATATTGGTAAGTACGTTCCTTGCATGCATAGCATCCCAGTTTGATACCCAGCACCACACACTCCCCAAACATAAAAAGGGACAGGCCTGCGGGCCCCAGGGCTATGCCAGAGTAGCAAGGAAATCTCAAACCTGACACGTCTGAAGCAGCTCAACATCCTTGTGAGCTTGCATCAAATCACCAACCTAGTTGACAGAGAATTACCAGGAAGGGGTCCAAATACTCTGAACATTACTGAAAAACTCTCCTTAACTTTTCCTATACAAATAAAAAGTGACACATAGGTATAGAGAGTATAAATTTGTATCTAGTAGTACAGTTATAAAATCCTTATTGCCTACACGGTGCCACCCAAAAACCTTTTAACTCCTCAAAAGGGGACAGTTTTCAAACCCAAAGATTTTGAAGAGGTAACCGAGGTAAATGAGGTAAGGGGGTAGATTGTAATTTTTAGAATGCAAAAATACACAGAGGACAAATGAAGCAACGTCCCAGGAAGCAGAGGCCATCTAAGCAAAGTTTCGAAAGGACCTTCGAGAACAGCAAACACTATTTCATCTGCAACCTCTAGCACTTATAAGTAAGAAAAAATATTACTTGACTTTTTAAGTCATCCTGGCTGTGGCACTTCAGAATGGCAACCCTTGGAAAATTAATGCAATCTTTATGTTGGTTAATATAAAACAGTTATCATAAATGATCAAATTCTTAGAAGTGATATACCAACTTCCCAAAGTTGACTCATAAAGGAATGGAAAACCTAAGTAGTCTGTTTTATTACCACTAACGGAACTCAATGTCAAGCTAAACAATAACAACAAAAAATAGTCCCAAAATTCTATAAATGAGTTATGCCAAATATAAAGTAAATTTGATTGCTTACTCATGGACTTTTGAAGAAACGAAAATATTTGTATTGATGCCAAACCCTGGATAGATTATAAGAAAATTAATTAACAAAAGTCACTTTTAGAAAAATTAGTGTGAATATCCCATAAAATATTCTATACGGGGGCCTGGGAGATAGTATGGAGGTAAGCGTTTACCTTTCATGCAAAACGTCATTGGTTCGAATCCCGGTGCCCCATATGGTCCCCATGCCTGCCAGGAGCAATTTCTGAGCATGGAGCCAGGAGTAACCCCTGAGCACTGCCGGGTGAGACCCAAAACCCATAGATAGATAGATAGATGATAGATAGATAGATAGATAGATAGATAGATAGATAGATAGATAGATAGATAGATAGATAGATAGATAGATTCTATACAGAGTTTAGTAGAACATAAAATTATGACAAAACAGATAGCAAAGCAAATATAATAGAATGAATATACACTCATGGGGGTCATAGAGATAGCACAGTGGTAGGGTGTTTGCCTTGCATGCAGCCAACCGGAGATAGACCTGAGTTCGATCCCTGGTATCCAATAAGGTCCCCTGAGCCTGCCAGGAGTGATTTCTAAGCACAAGGGCAGGAGTAACTCCTGAGTACCACCAGGTATGTCCCAAAAATTTTAGGAATATTTAAGAACAAAAAGGGTATCTGAGAGATAGCTTTAAGGATTGGAGCACATGTTTTGTATTGAGAGCTCTGAGTTGGATCCCCAGCACTGCCTGGTCATCTGAGTATCATTAGAAGTAGCCCCCAAGCATATTGGCAGAAGTTGTTGGGTATTAAAAATATTTTACACAGACATAAAAAAAGAAAAAAAGCCCAGAATTATGGAGAAAATATTTCAACACATTTAATCAGTCCTGAATGTCTACTCTATATGGGGTACAAGAAGGAATGAAGCATTATTCAGTAGAAAAATGGGCAAAAAACATGAAAAGAAATTTCACTAGGGAAACAAATCAATAACAGAAAACAGAAATTAAGACCATGAGTCCTAGAGAGAGACCCACATTTGATCTCCTACATTCACCCAGCATCACCAGGAAGCAGTTCCTAAGCACAGAGCCAGGAAAAGTGCATGCCAAGATATGGCCCCAAAATCAACAATCAACAATCAAACAACAAGAACAATCAAAATAAATGCCGCCACAATGAGGCAATATTTAATGTATTACTAAGTGATAAAATTTTATATATCAAAGCTAAAGAGATAGTACAAAGGATAAGGTGCTTGTTTTTCTTAGATGTAGCCTGCCCAGATTTAATTTCCAGCACCACATATGACCCCCTAATTCTATCAGGTGTGATCTCTGAGCACTGTTAGATATGAACCAAGAATTGAAAAAAATACTTTATATATCAGGAAATAGTTGATAATAGTATTGTGAAATGAAACTGCTAAATATATTATTTAATTGCTATAGAAAAACAAGTGGGCTTTTTCTGGTATAGTCAAAATATAAAGAACCACAACCCAGCTATTCTACCATAGGCATAAACTCAGAAAAAAAATCTCTTTTATTTACATATATGTAAAGTAGTTCACATTTAAATAAATTTTTAGCAGCATTGTTTAAAATTTAAAAGGCTAGAAAAAATTAAAGTATCTTTTGCTAGAGACTAGATAAATTATGGTATGCCATGGAGAATTCTACTCTTCTTTGGAAAAAAAATTTCACCTATCCTCATCAGTATGAAAAATATTTCTTAATTTATTAAAAAAACACAAATCACATGAACTAGACACAGTATATCCCCAACCATATGACTCCCCAAATGCAAAAAATGTTAAGTGTATATAGTCCATGGATGCATAATTTTACATGACCAAGACTTCATAAAAGCCATAGATTCTATAGAAGAAAATTCATATCTGGGACTAAAAGAGATATTTAAAATGACTTTATAGAGTAAAGCCAAATTTATACCCTGGGACTTTATAGTCCCTGGACACCACCAAGGTTGATCTGTGGGCACTGCAGAATGTGGTCCAAACTGTCTGACTACTGGGTGTCTCTGTTTCTCTCTCCCTTTCTCCCTCCTTCTCTTTCTCTCTTTCTCTCTCTCTCTCTCTCTCCTCTTTATCTCTCTCCCTCCTCTTTATCTCTCTTCTCACACTCAAACATACACATACACACACAGAGAAATATTTTATTTTTAAATGGTATTTCTTTTTGATACTAGGCCTTGTAACTGATGTTCAAGATACAGATTTTCTTATTTATAAAATAGTTATGATCGGAACTGAGGTGGACTGAGGACTTTTTGGTGATGGGAGTTCCCCTGATTTTATGTTAATTTGTACCTAAAATATGATTGCCAACGTTATGTAACCCAACATATTTAAAGATAAAAATTTTATTTAAAAAAAAAAAGTTAAAAACTTAAAAAAAAAAGTGGGGCCAGAGAAATAACACAGCTGTAGGACATTTGCCTTGCACAGGGCCCACCGGGATGGCCCTGTTTCGATTCCAAGCATCCTATATGGTCCCCTAGCCTGTCAGGAGTAATTTCTGAGGGGAAAGCCAGGAGAAATCCCTGAGCATCGCTGGGTGTGATCCCAAAACAAAACAAAACATAAATGAACAAACAAAAAAAAAACTTCAAAAAGTTATCAACCTCTACTCTGAAAAAAATTATAGATTAATTAATTAATTAATCATGATAATTGTGCTTTGTTAGAACTATATATGTTTACACATATATATTCTTTCGTTTAAAAATAAAATTCAAGGAGCCTGGGTGTTCATGCAAGTGGTAGGGCACTTACCTCAAAGGCAATAACCTAGAACGGAGTACGATTTGATACCCCAGCATCCCATATGGGTCCCCCAAGCCAGGAGCATTTTCTGAGTGCATAGCTAATATTAACTCCTGAGTGTCACCGGTTGTGACCCCCCCACAAAATGCCCCCCAAAATAATAAATAAATAATAAAATATAAAAACACCAATTTTGATTTAAAAATGTCTGATATTCAACAAAAATATTAACTAGAACCCATCACATATATGTGTAAGCATATATAGTTCTAACAAAGCATAATTATCATGATTAATTCATTAATTAATCTATAATTTAAAAGTATACAGAAAATGACAACAGAAGGAAAATCTTCACAATATTCAATTTACTAAATAAAGGATGATCATATTGATCTCTAAGCTTTAACAAATGAGTAATTTCATCTATTTAAAAGTCCTGTTGCTAAGAAGCCTCATATTAAATTACTGCATTATCACAAATTATCACGAATTATAACACTTATTTATATTGAAAATACACATTGGATTTGTTATTGTATTTAATCAAAAGCAATAAAAGCAGTGTATTTTTGCCATGGCATTAAAATAACTGTCTAGGGAATGCTATAGAAATATTCTAAGTTAGTCTATTTTCCCCATTCTGTAGAAGTAACTCCTAAAGTCCAAACCTTTCTCCTCAACTACTACTTATTAGAAAAGTCAAGCTTTACAGGAGAAATTCTGTGTTTCAGGTTTTCTGTGATTTATTTATCACATTTTCAAAGTCTTGTCTTTTTTCTCTTGCCATCACACAAAAACATGCTTTTAAACCTTATTTTCAAAGAAGAAAAATGTAACAGAGAAATCCATTTTGTTTTCTTATCTTTCATTTATCAAAACATTCTTTACAAAGCTATCTACCAAGTACCTTTTGCTTTAAATTCAGAAACAGGCAGAAACAAAATCCATTTGCTAAACTGGATTTATATATGTGAATTTTCTGTGAATTGTATGCAGTCATGATGCCTTCCTTTATCCCAAAGTTTCCAGTCTCTGATGATATGTAACTTTTAGCAAGTAGCTGCATTCCCATAGTACTTTTTCTTATTCTTTGCACTAATCCTATTAAATGAGATGATTTTAAAATATCTTCCAACTCCAAATTTCTACATTAGATAGAAATTTGAAAATTTCAGAACAACTTAATAGACATATAGAAAGTTATTGTTGATGCCAACAACAACATTGTCTCTTCAAAGTACAAATCCAGCATCCTGAACTACTTAACAGGTCTTAGCATACAATTGACTGACATCGAATGAATGGCAGTGAATTCATCCCTGGCTCAACATCCCTTCTCGTACCCTGACAAAGTTCTTCAATGGGGGAAAGGCCAACAGTTTCTGTTGCTTTTCAGCAGCATCTCTATTCTATCATAAAGTGAATGTAAGATCAAAGTTCAACTTCTCACTCAAGAAAACACTGGAAACAACTCTATACTTAAATTCTTGCTTTTTAACAGCATATATTATCTCTTTTGTGAGATGAAAAATAAGTAGCCCTTTATAGCTGATCAGATAAGAGTATAGGGAGTCAATTCTTTGTATTGTAATATACAGGTTCAAATATTTCAACCTTTCTTCATCTCCCCTTTACTAGTCAACAGCAGGGTGTGGCTAGTCCACCTTAGAAATATCTGACACAATGAAGTCATGAAATTTTCCTATACATGGATGTACATGGAATCTATTATGCTGAGTGAAATAAGTCAGAGAAAGAGAGAAAAACGCAGAATGGTCTCACTCATCTATGGGTTTTAAGAAAAATGAAAGACATTCTTGCAATAATAATTTTCAGACACAAAAGAGAAAAGAGCTGGAAGTTCCAGCTCACCCCATGAAGCTCACCACAAAGAGTGATGAGTTCAGTTAGAGAAATAACTACATTTTGAACTGTCCTAATAATAAGAATGTATGAGGGAAATGGAGAGCCTGTCTAGAGTACAGGTGGGGGTTGGGTGGGGAGGAGGGAGATTTGGGACAATGGTGATGGGAACATTGCAGTGGTGATGGGTGGTGTTCTTTACATGACTGAAACCCAAACACAATCATGTATATAATCAAGGTGTTTACATAAAATATATTAAAAATAAATAAATAAAATACAAAAAAAAAGAAATATCTGACACAAGTTTCCTTCACCTGCTGTTCAGAAAGAACAGTTCCTACTTGGTATGGCTTGAGAATGCTCAAAAATGTTTAAATGTAAGCTAATATCAGTAACCTCAGAAGCCCTACAAATAAATCATATTAGTATAAAATGCTGGCAACACTTTGGGTAGCAGGGGAAATTTGTAGGTTAATTTTCTTCAAATTCAATATGGAGACTGGGAAAGCTAAAAAATTATCAAATGAGATAAGTGAGCATTAAGATGAACTGAAATTCTAGTGTGGAATTAGACAAAATTATAAATGACAACCTCATATTTTGTTGCCTAAAAAAATAAGTTTGCTTACTTGTCTTCTACCTGTAATCACTCAATCTCTCCTCCTACATAAATTTCTTCTCATGTAATAACTCCATAATAACTTTATGACTGGTAAAATGTATTCTAAATGGCACTTTTAGAAATGATTTACAAAAATATTTTAATGAGATTCGGTATGTGAAATTTTTATGACTGTTCTGAAACTTCAGGCAAATATCTAACTCAGACACTAATAAAGGTTGACACCGGTAGAAATAAAATTCTGGCCAATAGCCAGACACTGACCTATTTCACCATTTTAAAAAAAATGAATCTACAATGGGTAAGAGAGGAGTTTGTAAGCATGGGAATAACAAACCTACAGTGAGCATCTTTTCTGCTTCATATTTACAGTTTGCCAACATTAATCACTTGAGAAGTCAGTTATCACATGAAATAACAGAGCCTGATGAAAATACTCAGAAAGTATATTAATTCATACACCATGGTGTTTAAGAAATGTGAATTAATTTTGAAATTCAGTAAAAAATTAAGTAGATTTTAAAAATTAACTAAAATTCAGAAAAATTTAGTAGGAATTTACCATTAACTTGGATATCTCTCCCTTTTTCGGGATATCCCAACCAAAAATTATATATGTGTATAAATAATATTTTAAGAGTAACTGTGTTTTTGTATTTTTGGTAAGGGGGGTGATGCTTAGGAAGCCATACTAAGCCAGTGAATGATGTTCATATTCTCTATTTGATGTTCATATTCTCTAATTTAATCAGAAATTGCTGCCAAATTCTTTCTGTGGTGATGCATGGAATTTTGAGAATTAAAGAAAGTTGTATTTGGATGCTTTTTCCGTTCCTTCTGAATTCAAGAAGTGGTCTCAACCCTCTGCTTCATTCACTTCACCAAATTCTCCCTTTATCTCTGTTCCAGTAAACACAGTTGCACAGGATTTCCTAGCCCAGCACTGTGTTTCAAGGAAGAATTCTATCCAGGAAGCCCTACTAAGATAGGAGTCGACATGTAAAATGAAAAGTCACCTGCCACTTCCACTCTGCCCTAGAGGCACTGGAAAAGCTTTCACTTCTGGAAGTGCTGCTGGAGTTGCCCTTTACCCTCCTGCAAGCCAGCCTCTTCCTTCCTCCAGTATGAGTGTTTCCTGGTTCACAAAACCTAGTCACAGAACTTTGAGCTCTTCCTAACACTTTGACAGTTGACTGTTTGTGAACCTTGTTTCCATCCTTCCCTACAAACCTACCAACTTTCACATTACTCATTCATACTTTGATGTGAGTGAGCTCTTAAGACCACTCTTACTCATAATTCTGCTGTAAATTTCACTACCTAGATAACTCCCAAGTGTCAAAGTAACTTACCTATTTCCATAACTGCTAAGACCAGACTCCTGTATTTCCTCAAGGTGTCGTCCCTATATTCTCAATTCAGTAATTGTACCCACTTGGTTAATCCTCCTGGGTATATGCCATTATAAAACCTAAAATCCAGAGTGGAACAGAGCATCACTGCCATCCCTGAGACTAGAACCTGGATCCACAATCCTTTGTGCAAGAAAGACACGGCCTGCATTTCTGAAAAAGATGCAGAGGTCAAAACAGTGAAATCTCGCAGATGGGACTCCAGAGCAGGGGAGCTTCCTTTATGTGGGACATTACCTCTGTTGCAAGGACTGAACCCTGATGACCCCCAATGCTCGGAGAAGACCGGGAGGATCAAGGAAAGAGAGATGGGATCAAAATAAAAGTGATGAGATGACCTATTTCTTAGGCAACATGAAAACTGGTAGTCAATACATCACAACTTAGCCAACCTTCACCTTCGTCTCCCTGAATTCAATTCCTGAGTTATAGAAGCATCCTGGTGGCATTCGAGAGGCAATAGGGCCATGCAGTCACAAGTGTTTCACATACACAAAAGTAACATAGGGCCTCAACTTGCACACAGCGTCATATACTGTGGTTGAAGCAGGGTCCTGGTGACCCCCAGTTCCTGCATCTATCCCAGAGTCTCCCTGAGTACAGCTGGCTGTCAGGACACATCCTGCTTGACTCAGCACGGGGCACTGCTTCTCCTGCACTCCCCAGCATCACAGAGCGACTGGATGCTTGGAAGGGGTCAGACATTTGTGTGGACTCTATCCAGGTTCATGTTCATAGTTTCCATTTTGTCATTGCTCTTGGCCCTGCTCCTTTTCTCTGCCTGCCTGCTCCACTGACTTCAAGTCTAGCACCAAAGTCACTGACACCACAGCCAAACCTATTTGCATCCATGGCTCCTACTGGATGAGTTCAAATCCCAATAACAAATATCCTCCCCTATGTCAATGTCATACTCATGTTCTATGTCTCTATTCAATCTCTGACTCATTTTCTTAGAATGAATTTCAAAAAAGTGAGCATGTTGAATATTAATACTTAATTAGATCTGAAATCAAAGCATTTGTGCCTCTTGTCCATTAATCTGGGAGGTATAATGCAGGAATAATTAATGGATAAGATAAAGAATTGGCAATAGTTGTTGAGTCAGAAAGGATTCATGGTTTTATTAAACAAAAGACTTTTTAAATAATGCTTAAGAAGTTAATTCATAACTAATATCAGTTTGAGAGGCGTAAATTGACTTCCTTTTCTAAAAAAGCATAGATCATAGATCCTGTAACATAAAATTAAGCAAATAAATAGTTTAATAAATGCTTT
Organism: Crocidura indochinensis; assembly: GCA_004027635.1. Classification (NCBI taxonomy): domain Eukaryota; kingdom Metazoa; phylum Chordata; class Mammalia; order Eulipotyphla; family Soricidae; genus Crocidura; species Crocidura indochinensis. The sequence goes on from PVKC010009276.1 coordinate 17,035, forward strand.
TTACTATCAATCATCATGTGCTTAAATAGCATTATGTTCCCATTAAGAAAACATTGTTTAAAATGGTTATGCTTAGAAGAGGGTCAAATTATTGTTATGATCATGTTTAAATGATTTGGTTAAATATAATGAGTACTCTGAGAATCGACTCTCAAGAGAGTGGCATAAAGTGTAGCTGAGTAACAACAAGACATGAAATGCATCATCAGGGAAGAGAGCAAGACCAAGAGGCCAAAAAGCATAAGAAAATAGTTAATGACAGAGATACACAGACAGAAAGAGTCAAAGCAAGAACAGAGGAAGTGGAGGGAAGAGAAAAAATCTGGACCCATAAATGAACCTCAACATGTACTAAATGAAATAGTTAATTTATCTCTACAAATTACATTTATTCTTAACTCCAACCCATTTTCAGTGTGAACAGAGAGAACAAAACCAATAAAAAATACACTTTAAGAATAGTATCAAAATCTAAAGACATAAAAAAAAAGCAGTACCACAATGAATTTGAGTCTTTTTTTTTCTTTCTAGTTTTTGGGTCACAACCGACAGCGCTCAGGGGTTACTCCTGGCTCTATGTGCAGAAATCACTCCTGGCAGGCTCAAGGGACCATAGGGGATGTCAGGATTCGAACCACCGTCCTTCTGCATGCAAAGCAAACACCCTACCTCCATGCTATCTCTTCAACCCCTAAAGCCATTTTTTAAGTGAGAAAAAAATACACAATAAAAACAAAGAATAAACTAATAAAAAAAAATACTGGACTTGTAACAAAAACAATTCCATAGACAACTAGACAACAAGAAATGAGGAATGGGAGGCCGGAGAGATAGCATGGAAGTAAGACATTTGCCTTGTATGCAGAAGGATGATGGTTCAAATCTCAGCATCCCATATGGTTTCCCAAGGAGTGATTTCTGAGCGTAGAGCCAGGGGTAACCCCTGAGCGAGCCAGGTTTGACCCAAAAATCAAAAAAAAAAAAAAAAAGAAAAAAAGAAATGAGGAATGGATGACTTTCCTGTAGCTTTCATAGGCACATTAAATGTCAGGCAGTAGTGAATCATTTTATTCACATTTCTGAGAAAAATCCTAATGATTAGGATACTCATAATTCTGATAGCAATCAGAAACAAATATTAGTAACCTTAATAAAAACTTTAAAATAAAGTAAAACAGGGAGGTGAAGAGGGATAAGAAAATTATATCTCTTGCTAACCTTAAATGGTAAAAATTAAGATCTAAATAATGTGATTTAAATTTAAATTCAGTCTTTTAACGAAAAATTATTTAACATAATTTAACATTGGTTTTGGTTCCCCTTAACTAATAATTAATAACTTTGGTGAAAGAACATTTACATGAATTTGCTCCTTTTATTTAAACTCCTACTTCTCCCATCATATTCTAAATTGAAGAAAAATAGTAAAATAATTAAAAATACAAAATATAGGGTCTGGAAAAATAGTGTATTAGGTAAAGTACCTACTTTGCATGTAAACTCTCTTGTTTAGTATCTGGCAACTCATATATCCTTGAGCACTGAGATAGTGATTTTTTTGAACACAGAGCCAGGATAATGCACTGAGCACCACCTATATATATTTTTTTTTGTTTGGGGCCTTCAACATGTAAGACTAGTGCTCTAGCCCTTTGAGCAATTTCACTGGTCTTACATGTTGGAGGCCCCAAGCTAATTCTCACCAAGACATGATCCTGGCAACCCACTTATCAAGGGTAGCCCAAGTATTCCCGGGTCCAAGCACCGTCCTATGCAGCCTGATTGGCCATGTAGCATCCAGAGTGATGTCTCAACCTGGGGTGTTACTTGGGAGAAAGCACCCCAAGAAAAGAAAGTCTAAATATGATCCTTTTGGTATAAAACTGTCACTTTTCCTCATGTATTGTGTTCACATAACTACTAAAGTTAAATCCTCCAAATGGTAATAGGTAGGTATGGGATGATAATATTAAGTGGTATGATATTCTTTAGTGTTTCAAAAATAAGCAATGCATCAACTTTTCAAATGATCAGTTGTGATACTACTTAAAATAATTATACAATCTCTCAAGTTTTAATATTGTTTTGTTATCCTTTCCAATATAAGAGAAATCAGGCAGCCAAAGTAAAATGATTTAAAGTTGACCTAATACTAAAGAACTTTAATAAACACAGATATGCTTAATAGTTCATATCATTATCAAATCTACGGATTTAACTCATAATGGGCGGAACTTTTCATATAATTATGCCTGAAAACACGATGACCTTCCACATGAGGTATCACATTCTATGCAGCACTCAACAAAATATTAAATTATGTATCTCTTGTTTGGGGTGATGGAGGTGGGGAGAGTTCCGTCCCATTGGTATCCAATAGGTCTGGTCAAGTGGGTCTGTGGTCAGTGCAAGAGCTGGAGGATGCAATACTGCTCAGCCTTTGGAAGCCAAAGATTACTTGTCACAGTGGGGGCATCTGGGGGTCCTCATATGATGCAGGGCTGCACCAGTGATGCTAAGGACTCAAACTTGGATTGAACACAGATTAAGCATGAACCCTGACCACAATGCTATCTTCAGAACCAAACAATCCACTCCTAACAAAAGATATCCAAGCACTAAGCACGTTACAACCTTTAAAACGCCTTTGAGAATTCTTCCAATTTTAAAACATCTCGCTGTGATATGAAGTCACACAATAAAGTCATAAATCGTGGACCTTGTTATAAAAGTAATAGTATCAATATGTTTGCCTTTAGAATGCTGCTGCTTTCATGTATTTTTACAATATGACATATAACACAAGTTCAGTCTTCAGCAGTTCATATGCTCCCCCAAAACTGCTAGGAGAGACCCCTGAGTGCAGAGCTAGGAGCAAACCCTGAACACTGATGAATGTAAACCCACCACCATCACCACATACAAACATCTAAAAAAAATGTTATGCCTTCTTTCACTCCCATAGTTTCCAGAAATGTAACAAATGCCTTTAATTCCACTTTGCAGTAGAAAAATTAAATTTCAGATATAAGTCACTCATCTAAGATCATCCAGAGACATAACTGCAGAGACAAAGCTTAATTTTCCCCATGTTTATCGCTCAAGTACCTATGCTACATATGCTATACCTAGAAAGGACAGGTTCTATTACATCACCTGCAACTCCATAAACAACTAGACTTTCAATTCCCTCATTTTTTACTATTACCAATTTCCATCCTGATGGAAGAACAGGTCATGGAAAAGAAAATATATAAAGTAACCACAATACAGTCACCCACATACGTGAAATAAGATTTTGGTTCTGCAGGCAATTAAAGATCTCTCAGCAAGATTTGTTTTCTTGGCTTCCAATTCCAGAAAGTTAAATGCACTCTCTTCTAATGCCGGATGGTTTAAACAACAGTACAGAAGAAGTAGTCACAGAACAAGTTGTCATGTGAACTTTGATAAGCTAGACAACATATATAATTGAGTATGTATGGAACATCTTCTGCAAACCAGCTACTGAGAGTTACTTGGTAATCAGAGTAAAACTGCAAGAAAACAAATAAAGTCTATTTCGTTAAGTTCTTTTTTTAACATTTATTTATTTACTATTTATTCATTTATTTATTTATTTAAGTGTTTGGAGCTACAGGGACACTCTAAGGACATCTAGATAAGATTTTTTTGTTTACTATTTGGGGCACATCCAACAGTGCTCAAGGCTTACACGCCTGACTCTGTGCTCAGGGGACCATATATATGAATTACAGGGATGGAACCCAGTTGGCCACATGCAAGGTAAACATAGATTAGATTCTATGTCAACATTTATAAGCATAAAAATAAGTGACTAGAATATTTTTAGAAAATAAAATAAACATCAGATTATGTTTTCAGATAACATGCGGTAAAAAAAATTCAAGTAAAATTAAGTTGTGAAAATGAGGTCAAATTGCATGCACATGTGTGCATGCGTGTGTGTAAAGCAAAAGGCAGATAAAGATACTCTTGGAAGTAAGACTCATGTGGTCACAACAGATATTTTGCAAATACTTTTTTTTCTATTTAAATATCACAGTCTAAACAGAAAATCACAACATGAAGTTCTGTGGCTTTAGAGAACATTTTTTTTATCACCAATAGAAAACTGAAAATGTACGAAATATTTTGGAGAGCCATATGCAAATCAATATTCCACTGCATAAACAGTCCCAATGTCACTTTCATTACTGACATTTTGAAAACCTTATATTAATATTGATCGTGTCAATGCATTTTAAAAATATAAAAGCCAATCTTCAAATTCTGTCATTTCTCCCTGACAGTGCCCCTTCTGTTAATACTAACAGCATCTGAGCCTTAAGACAGGTGTCCATGTATTTTCTGTTTTGAATATCTGCAATTGAAGATATGAATAAAATATTAAAAATAAGTCATTAGAATATTAATTGAAAAATACTTCCTTTCTATAAACAGATTTATGAACTTATGAACTATAATCTACAAGTCACAATCATTTAGAATGAATGACTCAAATGTAATATATTATACTCAATCATAATAATATATCCAGAGCTTATCCTTAGGGCAAATGTTACATAATAATTCCCCTTGCTAGCATCTTCAGTTGCCAGAAAATGACTTATAGGGCAATGATATTGTCAAAATGTATAAACTTACAATGCTAACACTGATCCTTTTGACCATGTGACTTTAATAATAACGGAAGGAAAACATAAATACTCTATCAAATAAGGAATGGTACTTTGCATGAAAATGAAGGTTTCCATTATTTTTATGGAAGGTTTCCATGTTTATACAGAGATAAATAAAGTCAATCTTTTTTTAATAATTTTTATTTTGAACAAAGTGGATTACAAATCATTCACAGTAATATTTTAGGTGCATAGTGAATTGAATCAGGGGCACTCCCACCACCAAAGTTGTCCTCCCTCCACCCCTGTTCCAGTATGCATCCCATATCCCCATTCTATGCCCCTCACCCTGAATGCTCGTATAAGTGGTCCTCTCTGTGTCTAGCTTGTTGTAGATTGGGTATCGATTCTGCTGTTGTTGGCTTTGGATTTGGTAACTAAGTCTGATATTTTTTTTTATTTCTACTCAATGTTTATATGATTGTTTGGTCTTGGTTCCCTCCATTATTTCCCCCCTCAATTTGTGAGGCAGAACAAGATGATTCCAGTTATGTGGTTCTGTTTGAAGGAAAGAAAAAATAAAATGGGGCAAAAATCAAACAAACAAAATATGGGAGGAGTCCTTTTAGAGGCTATAAATATCGACTTCAGGGGCCCGGGAGATAGCATGGAGGTAAGGCATTTGCCTTTCATGCAAAAGGTCATCGGTTCGAATGCCAGTGCCCCATATGGTCCCCTGTGCCTGCCAGGAGCAATTTCTGAGCATGGAGCCAGGAGTAACCCCTGAGCACTGCCGGGAGTGACCCAAAAAAAAAAAAAAAAAAAAAAAAAAAAAAACAATACAAAAAAAAAAAAAAAATCAAGCAAAACCCGAAAAGCACCACAGCAATAAAGACAACAATGAAACAATAACCATGGTCCCAAAATAAAAACAATACAGAGCACCAAAAAAAAATAAACAAAACAAAAACAAAAACTGAATAAAAGAAAAAAAACAGACAATAATAAAAATAATAACTAAAAATTAATTTGTGCTTTTTTTGCATACACAATTTTAATAATTTGGGGGGGGGCACACCTGGTGATGCTCAAGGTTTCTCCTGGCTATGAGCACAGAAATTGCTCCTAGGTTGATAGACCATATGGGATACTGGGGGATTGAATCACAGTCCATCCTAAGATAGTGTGTGCAAGGCAAATGCCCTACCACTTGCACCAGCGCTCTGGTCCCAATCTTAATAAATTTTAGGGAATTTTACAAGACAATGTTTATGTTTTTGTTTTTTGTTTTATTGTGTGTGGGTGTGCATGCATTTTTAGGGGTAATTTTTTTGACATTAGAAACTAAAAGATTGAAATTAGGAAAATAAGTAAATTTCTGAGTCAACAGTTAATCATCTTAAAGGAACTATTTTAAATGTAGGGGATTTGTTTTTAAAGTCACAACAGGAATTGCATAACTACAAAAATGCACTGTTAAGGTGCTTGGTTTTATTGCTTTGTTTTTTGCTTTGGCATGTCAGAAGATACAAATCTCCCTACTAGCATCTAATTCTTGGGTGTATTTACTAGAAACTCACTATTCTTTTTTTTTTTAATTCGCATTTAATAATATCAGCTGAGATCCGCATTCACTTCAATATCCCCTCTGAGGTAAAAATCCACCATTTAAGAAGTTAGATTCAAGAGCAGGACTTCTTAAGCTTTTTCTACTCATGACCTCATTTTTTAAATAATTTTTATTTTGATAATAGTGGCTTACATATTGTTGACAATAATAATTTAGGTACATATTTACATAAAATCAGTGGGATTCCCATCACCGATTTGTCCTTCCTACACCTCCATTCCCGTCTTACCTCCCTTATCCTCCTCCCTCACCCCGGGGCTGCTAGAATATGTGGTCCCCTCTGTGCCTAGCTTACTACTTAGTAGTCTTACACCTGTTTACTCTTGGTACCTGCCTTATTTCCCGCTCTAACTGGGAGACGAGACTAGATAGTTCAAGTTATGTGGTTTTGTTTGAAGAAGAAAAGAGTAATAAACTGGGGTAAAAATCAAATACACCGAAAATGGGCAGAGTCCTTCTAGACTAGAGACTCTCATCATCAGGTTGAGAGAGAAGGGGAAAAAGAAGGTGAAACACCCCAACAGTACAAAAAGAAGTGTCAAATAAAATATCCAGCGAGCACTCCAACAATAAAGATAAGCACCACAAAAAAGCCATGGCCTTGAGATAAAAAACATGGCAGAGCACATAAAGAAAGAAAAGAAAAGAAGAAAAATAAATAAATATAAATGGAGACAACAACTTCAATAACCACGCCAAAACAAAGAAATCGACAAAAAGTAGATAGGTAAATTAAAAAATAAATAAAAATAAAAAATGTTTTGTGCTTTTTTGCCCTTTGTTTCCCTCCTGCACAGGCACAATAAATGTTGGGGTCATTCGAAAAGGAATTCCCTTGGCGTAAGAGTTACAGGGTTTCTCCACCGTTGGAGTATACTGTTATGGGATTAACTATAGACTCAGTTCAGGTTCATTTACTCTCCCCTTGGTGCTTTCGTGGTGTTTGGAAGAAATCTGCTCCATCCTGGGTGATAAAATCAGACCTCTGTACCTAGAGATCTCAGTATCTGTACAGGTCCAAGAGTGGAACTTATGATGAAGTCTTTCTTTGGAAGCTCATTATTCTTAAAATGTCATTAATTTGCAGTGATCTTTCCCTTCCAACATAGGAAGCTCGCATTCCTATGTAGTTGTAGAAGGCAGTAAGTCAGTAAAATGAGAATTCAGCCATGATTTTATACTCCAAATTAAATTGCCTAAGGAGCAAGAATGATTGCACAGTGGTTAAGGAACTTGCCTTGTGCTCGGCTGACCCGGGTTCGATCCCAGGCATCCCATATGGTCCCCTGAGTACTGCCAGGAGTGATTCCTGAGTGCAGATCCAACAGTACCGCCTGAGAATGACTGGGTGTGACCCATAAATAAAAAAAAAAAATTAATAAATAAACTTCCTGAAAGAAAACTCTATCATACTGTTAGGTAACTTTAAGGCTCCGGCAAAAATATTTTAAAATTATCATAAGGAACATGGAGATGGTTCAAAGTAAAGGCTTTGCAGAGTCCATCCTCAGCCCCTTATGACCTTCAAGCATTACAGTAGTTGCCCCCAATCATTGCCAAGTATAGGCACCTATACCTGAAGATATACCTAAGTAAAAATAAGTGTATGGCTCAAATGTATGCTTTATGGTACACAGGTTTAAGGTTCAGGTGAAATCTTAAAAATAGTATTTCCTTCATTTCAGAATAAATAAAGAACATGAGGCTACTAACATATTTAATAAGTTCTTTCAAGTCAAGTATTGATACAAGCTATAAGGACGAGTAAATGGCAGGAGAGAAACAGGATGATGACAAATTGAAAATCCAGTCTCTCCCCACACAGTTTATCAGCACATCACAAGTACATACATGTAGTTACAATGTGTTATTAATTCTCATAAAGCAAATATACTAGAAAGGCACAGCATAATATTCCCAATAACTCCCAGAAATTTCTTCTATATCATCTCAAAAATATTAGAATTTCTAGACACCTGATTTTTTCCCAGAAGGAAAAAAAAAAAAGGAAGATAAAAAAGGTTAGAAAGAAGTAATTTTAACAATAAGGCTGGGAAAAGAGTTTTTTTAAGTAAAATATATTACTTGGAAAATTTTTTGAAAGTAACTGCAGAAGTGGACTGAGGAAAATGATTGCAGGACATACATTTACATGAAAATGGCAGGTTAATGGAGAAAAGAAATACATTAAATTGGCTTGTTATACACCTATATTAAGAGTTACAAGGCATATATCTATAAGTAAGTACTGTTCCATGTAAAAACCTTACAGAAATGACTTGATACATTGTCATTTTCTTCATATTACCTACGATTTTAATATTATATCCAGTATTTTGTAGAGGAAAAGTTCAAGTACTACAAATAAAGTGATACTCAGCATTTGATTACAGTTGAAATTCCTGGGAATTTGGAACCTCTGATTCATACCAGTTTCTGTCTTGAGAAAGCAAAGTCGAAACCTTTCATAAACAATTCTCCTCTAAGGAAAGCCAAGTTTTGAGGTGTTAAGAGGCAGTATTTGGCGGCAATCACACACCACATGGTGCTGTACTAGGATTGTGCTTTAAGGAAGTGATGTATTGCATTGCAAGAAATTTACCCAGGTTCAATCCCCAGCACTACAGCAAGTTCCCATGCACCACCAGGAGTGATCCATGAGCACAGCCGGCGTGGCACAAAAAATTAATAACAAATAGAAAGAGTCTGGCATTTTTCCCTTTTTGTCCCAGTGACTAGTAGTCACTGTCTTTAGTCCATTACCCACCACCTCCAAAGTGTCATCCCAGATTTATCCTGCATACCAACCCTTTGCTCCAGAATACTCTAAACCCCCTCCCACTTCCCATTTCTTGACATTTATCTGAAAAATTTAAAAATGGTCCTTGAAAAAAAAAGAATACTTTATGTTCTGGAAACTAGTGACAGCTGAATCTACACAAAATAGGATTGTGTTCAACCTTATAATTAACTGGTTAACACTAAAAAATACACTTTACAGGTAGAGTATATAAGGACTGTCCTACCTCTATACAGACAAGAAACTGCTCTAATGAGAACACCCCCTCAAAGAAAAAGAAAGTGTTCATCTTAATAACTCTTTTAAGGGGGCCTGGCAGTGGCGCTGGAGATAAGGTGCCTGCCTTGTCAGCGCTAACCTACGACAGACCGCGGTTTGATCCCCCGGTTTCCCATATGGTCCCTCGTGCCTGCCAGGAGCGACTTCTGAGCGAATAGCCAGGAGTAACCCCTGAGCGTCATCTGATGTGGCCCAAAAATAAACAAACAAAAATAATAATAATAACTCTTTTAAAATATTACTGGGAAACCCACCCCTATAGTTTTCCATCTTCATAGGGATATTCCCTCATCCTTTGGTTTAGTCACATTAATTCTGAGAGAATACAGAGAAACAGAAAATGATAAAAAAGAAAAAGTCTGGCATGGATCTAACATTTTCCCTTTATGGAGGAAAACTGTAGTGAAGAAATTAACTCCGTCATTCTTTAAGATATTGTTTAGTATAATGAAACTTATAAAGAAATAGTTGAAATATTTTTT
>PVKC010009277.1:0-27095 GCA_004027635.1 Crocidura indochinensis
TTACTTCCCACAATACCTCCCTCTTCATCATCTCCCTTCTGAAGTTATTTAAAATAAACAACCACATTGTTTTAATAACTCTTTTGACAAAGATATAAATTTTATTGCATCCATGCTTTGTTTATTATGTCCTTCTAAGGAAAACCCCAAACTAAAAGTATATCTAAACTAAAACTGTCTGCTTTCCTAATGCTCTCTCTCAGAAGGTAAGTGCTGACAGGAAAAGTCACACAAAAGGCCAGATTTGCTCTTTTGTAAACCTGCAATCATGAACTGAAATAGTGCCTCCAGCACTATTGAATAATCCCATCAACTTTTTCTAAGTTAACTTGTTCACTCTAATACCACACTGATTATGTCAGAAGTTTTTCTGTTCTCCTCATCTCTCAATCTCAGAGTAATTCTTTTTCAATAAAGATGGAGTAGTAACTTTACAAAGAGATCTCTAACACACTGATGAATTTACATCATTTCCTTGATAGTAGATATTCACTTACAATATCAGCCATTTGGCTTATGGTATATTTCTGAGAAGACAAAATATTTATCTCCATTTAAGCTAACTATATACTCTACCAAATCTTCTTTGGTTTCAATACCTTCCTAAATGATTTTCTGAATGACCTACTGTTGTCATTATTTTGACTTTGACCTGTATATTCAATCTTCTCAATTGTTCTTTTGCAATGAGTTTTGAGTTTTGTATGATCTAAGTTTTGTTCATTAAAAATTAAAATATTTAAAAAATTAAAATATTTATCAGTTCTTTATCCACTCCATCATTATTACATCATTTTTACTTCACTGTTAGATGTCTCACTCAGGTTGCTTGAATTTTGTTAATGTTCTATTTATTTAATCCTCAATTCAATGTGATGTAATGGTTTGCCCAAAATATATACCAAAAATAAATATTCATAGTAATATTCAATATAAACTAATGGTTTTATAGTAATTTATTCTTTAGCAAAATTTTTCAATGTTAACTATTTTATGAAATATTGTGAGCTCCTGAGAGATCAGAAAAGAAAGACACAGAAGTAAAAGTCAAGAAGCTATCTTTTCTACATCAAAACATTAATTAAAAATGATAGGTGCAAGGAGTCTAAGCAGTAGTGCAAGAGGTAGGGTGTCTGCCTTACTCATGCTAACCTAGGATGGAACACAGTTTGATCCCCAGCATCCCATATGCTCCCTCAAGCAGAAGTGATTTCTGAGCGTGTAGCCAGGAGTAACCCCTGATCATCACTGGGTGTGGGCTCCCCAAAAAGATAGGTGCAAATTATGATCATTGTAGCCTTGTGCAATAGCCAGGGTTTGGAACCAACTCAAAAATCCAAAAACAGATGAATATATAAGGATGTTGTATATATACACAATGGAGTACTATGAAGTCACTATAAAAATAATGTCATGCAGTTTGAGGCAGTTTAAATAGAACCAGAAGATAATATATTGAGCAAAATAAGTCAGAATCAAAAGAACAATTATAGGATAAAACTCAACTATAGTATCTAGAGAAACAATCGTGGATCTGGAAATATCAATCAAATGTAAGTCTTGTATATGAAATTTAGACACGAGTGCCAAGTTTCGGCTGAGAAATAAGAGGAAAGAATAGATTGATTGAAAGTAAACATAAAACAGGTAGAATTCTCAAGCACATGGATGATGGATAGTGCTAATGAGATAAAAGAATTTTAGAGCTGTATATCCTGTATACAGGAAAGAACTGGACATTAAGGAAACAACCCATTCACATTAGTGCAACACAAACACAAATATCTTGGAGTCAACTTGACTAAAGACTTGAAGGACCTATAAAAGACAACTATAGAACCTTGCTCCAAGAAATAAGAGAGGACACATTGAAATGGAAACACATAACCTGCTCATGGATTGGCAGGATTAACATTATTAAAAGGGCAATACTCCCCAAAGCATTGTACAGATTTATTGTGATTCCTCTAAAGATACCCATGACATTCTTCAAAGAAGTGGATCAAACATTTCTGAAATTTAATTAAACACCCTCAAATAGCTAAAGCTCTCCTAGGGAAAAGAAATATGGGAGGCATTACATTCCCCAACTTCAAAATGTATTACAAAGCAACAGTTATCAAAGTAGCATGGTATTGGATTAAATTCCAATTTATTTATTTCACCCTCCAATCAGTGGAATAGGCTTGAGTACTAAGAGAATGTTCCCCATACATACAATCATCTAATTTTTGATAAAGGAGCAAGAAATCCTAAGTGGAACAGGAAAGCTTCTTCAACAAGTGGTGTTGGCACAACTGGTTAGCCACTTGCAAAAAAGCGAACTCAGACCCCCAGCTAACACCATGTAAAGAGGTAAAATACAAATGGATTAAAGACCTTGATATTAGACCAGAAACCATAAGGTCTATAGAACAACATGTAAGTAAAACACTCCAGGACATCGAGAATAAAGGCATCTTTAAGAAGAAAACAGCACTCTCCAAACAAGTGAAAGCAGAGATAAACAGATGGGAATATATTAAGATGAGAAGCTTCTGCACCTCAAAGGAAATAATGCCCAGGATACAAGAGCCACCCACTGAGTGGGAGAAACTATTCACCCAATACCCATCAGATAAGGGATTAATATCCAAAATATACAAGTCACTGACAGAACTTGACAAGAAAAAAAACATCTAATCCCATCAAAAAATGGGGAGAAGAAATGGACACTTTGACAAAGAAGAAATACAAATGGCCAAAATGCACATATAAAATGCTCCACATCACTAATCATCAGGGAGATGCAAATCAAAACAACTATGAGGTACCATCTCACACTACAGAGATTGGCGCACATCACAAAGAATGAGAACAAGTAGTGCTGGCAGGGATGTGGAAAGAAAGGAACTCTTATCCACTGCTGGTGGGAATGCTGTCTAGTCCAACTTTTATGGAAAGCGATATAGAGATTCCACCAAAACCTGGAATTTGAGCTCCCATATGATCCAGCTATACCACTCCTAGAGATATACCCTAGGAACACAAAAATACAATACAAAAATCCCTTCTTCACACCTATATTCATTGCCATACTATTTACAATAGCCAGACTCTGGAAACAACCTAGATGCCCTTCAACAGATGAATGGCTAAAGAAACTGTGGCACATAGACACAATGGAATATTATACAGCTGTCCAGAGAGATGAAGTCATAAAATTTTCCTATATATGAATACACATGGAATCTATTATGCTGAGTGAAATAAGTCAGTGGAGAGAGATATACAGAGATTAGTCTTACTCGTCCATGGGTTTTAAGGAAAAATAAGACATTTTTTAAATAATCCTCACAGACAAAGAGAAGAGGGTTGGAAGGTCTAGCTCATGACATGAAGCTCACCACAAGAGTGATGAATGCAAATAGAGAAATAACTATACTGAGTAATATCATAAAAATGTGAATGAATGAGGGAAGTGGAAAGCCTGTTTAAAGTACAGATGGGGGTGGGGTGGGAGGAGGAAGATTTAGGTCAGTGGTGGTGGGAATGTTGAACCAGTAAAGGGAGGTGTTCCTTACATGACTGAAACCCAACTACAATCACATTTGTAATCAAGATGTTTAAATAAAGATATTAATACAAAAAAGAAAAATAAAAGAACTGTAGCTGTCTAATAACAAATAATGGAAGTGGCAGTGGGGGTCAGGAATCTAAGACCTGAGGAAAAACAGGGAACTTATGGTCAATCATAGCAGTGGTGGGAATGTGGTATAACTTTTTTGTGTCAATACCGTAAATTTGACCATTATTACTACCCTATTACCTAAAATAAATAAGTTGTTAATTCTTGTCTTCCAATTGCTATTAACTTTAACTGTGAATTTTTAGTATAGGGTTTTATTGTGATATATCATTGGTATATATTGATATATGTCATAGATACATTCCATCTATTCTATTATATTTAGAATTTTTAACATATGTATTCTGAATCTTGTCAAATGCATAATCAACATTTTGGAAGAGTACATAATTTTACCCTTTTTCACAGAATTATGTAGTATAGTAAATTTGTGACTTGTAACTTGGGGAACAGACACATTCATAATACATTGGGAGATGATTTCCAGTCATTGGAACCTAGTCAGTAAAACTATCTCATGACTATTTAATATCAAATTTATTATTAATTCTATTCTTAGAATTATTAATAAATATACCTAATTTTAACAGTATTATTGCAAAGTATTAGACTGTCTTTAAAATTTTTTTAATTTAAGAGCACATGTACTGTATAGAACTTTAATTGTAAAAATTTCAGCATATATTGCTATTATATATTCATTGTAAAATGCTAAATGGGAAGGATAAAGGGACTAAATTTTTTTAGATTTTTCATTAAGACCAATGTGAATTATAAGATCTTCACAGTTGAGGCGAGGTGGGAGAAAAAGGGTCACATAGTTTGAGTCAGCAGGAGCTGTGGCTGCCTGGTTTTGAGTTTTGGGAGTCAAGTAGCAGATTACTGGGACAGGGGTACAGTCTCAGTTCCTGACTTTAGAACTGCAGGTAAAGAGGGTGAAATAAGGAGAGATAAAGGATTAGTACTGTGAGAGGATGGAAGGAGTTTTGTAAGATGGTGAATGGGAGGGGGGAGGGAAGGGAGGTATAATATATAACAGGAGCTATATACAATATAGGCAGGGATTATTTACAATACAGATTAGGCAAACATTGAGGAGTCCATTACATTCACACATACACATTAAGGGAACCAAAATTTATTAGGATATACTTTAATAAGAAAATATCTATTTTTAATGTTGAAAGCCATATAATTTGGGCTAATTGTATCTGGAAAGGGCTATTTAGGTAAATTCATAACAGCTGGAACAATGGATTAATTCCAAGGGCAAACTGGAAATGATGTAAGGTAAAGAATTATGCATTCAAAAAAAAAAGAATTATGCATCCATTAAAGGTAAAATAATGTAAACTAAAGTGCCTTAAAATTTATAGCATATTTCTAAAGATAAAAATATAATATAGTCAAAGAATATTATGATTTTAACATATTACTAACTTAACATAATTTTGGGGGGAGAGTTACACCCAGCAGTGCTCAGGGGTCACTCCTGGCTCTGCACTTGGGTTTGTTTTTGGTGGTACTTCTGGAACGATATGGGATGTCAAGGATAAAATCCAGATTTGCCACATGCAATGCAAATGTCCTACCTTTAAACGTAGATGCTTGCTAGTATTATGATACATATCATTATATGCATTAAATATTTCCTGAAGATTATGCAAATATTCTACCTTAGGGAATTTTTCTTGTATGGAAAACGTTTTTACATTCACTTACAGTGAATATATACTTATATATATGTATATAGACATATATACATATATATGTCTATATACATATATATAAGTATATATTATATACATATATACATATATATGTGTATATACATATATGTCTATATACATATATATGTGTATATATACACACTTTTATTTATATATATATATATATAGTTTTTTTTTTTTTTGTGTCCCACCTGGTGGCACTCAGGGGTTACTCTTGGCTCTCTGCTCAGAAATCGCTCCTGGCAGGTACAGGGGACCATATGGGATGACAGGATTTGAACCACCATTGGTCCTGGGTCGACTGCTTGCAAGGTAAACACCCTACTGTTGCGCTACCTTTCAGGCCCTTATATTCAATTTTTATTTTCATTTTTATATTTATTTTTATTTAAGACATTTAGATCTGTAAAGATGCCCTATGCTAATGTCATCAATACATATTTTTTATGATTTATTGCCAATGAACCCATGATTGAAATTTTGCTGTTTTGTTTTCAGAAATAAAATACTGAATAACTGGATATTTTTTTAATGTGAGGTGTGGTGTTTGGACAGTTATGAAACCAGAGACACCTGGGCTTTCATCAGGAAATACAGAATATGATAAGGCATCTGGAGAAATAGTCCAGAGATTAATGAATGAGATTGATCCTGGTATAATCCTCAGCAATGAAGATAGTTCCCTGGGTACAAACAGGCATGATCTCTGAACACAGACTCAGAGGTAAACTCTAAACACTGCTGGGTGTGGTCCTAAAATAAAAACAAACAGAATATGACAAGATAATGTCTAAGCATGTTGTATTTGTTGTCTGTCTACTTCCATATTTAAACTTGAGATGTTAAAGCATCCTAAGTTTTACATGAGAAAGATGAACCTCTCAGCTGAAAAACTTCAAGCGAGTATTTTTTCTCTCTGTTAGTTTCTACCTGATGCAAAACTATTCTTGGCTAGAGCATTGCCTTACAGTATTAAATATAGAAAATACATTAAAAAAAGAAATGCAAAGAAAGTGAAGGGAGCAAAATGGAAAAAAACAATTGCTTTGGATTCAAGCCTCTACTTGCTTTCATACTACCTGATTTTATCTTTGCCTTTTTGCAATGCTGATTTCGTTTATCATATATGATTTCTAAAGTAGATTTTGGAAGCAGAATAATGCTTCTAAATATGTTTATTTTTTTTACTGGAGAGTATAAGTACTTAGCTTACATGGTAAAGAGATATAAAAGTGGTAATGGGAATTAAGGTTGGTCATGAACTTTATTTCAAATAGAGTGATTATTCTAGATTATTGAGTCAGGTCTAACGTTATGACAACCTTAAAATGAAGGTGGAAAAGAATTTTTCAAGTGAGAAAAAGATTTAAAAATGATGTCCAGCTGGCTGTAGAAATGAGTCAGGAGCTGAGCAATGGAGGAAGTCTGCAGAAAGTAAAAGACAAAGAGATTCTAACCCAGAGTCACCAAAAAGAAATTTTGCTCTGCCAACTCCTTAATTTTAGCCTGGTGAAACTGTGAAATAGATAACTGTAAACTTATAAATTTTTAGTTTTTAAGCTATTATGCTTTAAGTCTTACAATGCCAAGAAGAAAACTAATGTGCTGGTTCAAAACAAATGGACAACCTGGGTCCCAGTTGATACAATAAGTTTGAAACAACAAATGCCAAGCTTCGAATTTAAAAAGATTGATGAAAAATACAAGAAATAATTAGAGTTGTTTAAAGTGCCAGAATTATAATCAGAATACATGAATTGTAATAGTATGTTGATAAGTAAAGGGAAATCAAAGTAAAAACTAAGTACAACTGCATTTAACAAATATAAACTACTTGGAGCAAATTTTTACAAAAGACATATTTATAATATTTTAATAAACATTACAAAGATAATCTTAAACTAGACATAGGAGACACAAAGAAGTAAAATGATAGCTCATGTTCTGAAAAAGAAAAAAATATTAAAATGTCAATTTGCCTAGTGTACTTTATATATTGAATGGAATACATCTCAAAATATCAAGATTTTTTTTCAAAAAAGGAACAATTACAAAAGCGGTGCAAGCACGTGCATATAGCAGGAAATTCTGAGAAAAATTAAATATAATGGAGGCAATATGCTCTCTGGCATAAAACTATGTTACCAAGCAATAGTAATTAGAACTGTATTGTGTTGGGAGTTGAAACAATAGTATAGTGAAAAGAATTCTGATTCACTGCTGGTAGGAATGCCTAAAGTCTAGCCTTTCTGGAAAACAATATGGATATTCCTCAAAAATTCATTAAAGAGCTCCCATATGATCCATCTATATCACTTCTATGGATATACACTAGGAGCACAAAAACACATACAAAAATATCCTTTGCATGCCTGTATCCCTTGCAGCTTTATCTACAATAGCCAGAGTCTGGAAACATCCCAGATGCTCAACAACAGATGAAGAAATGGTGGTATATCTATACAATGGAATACTATGCAGCACTGAGCAAAATGAAGTCATAAAATGTTTCTATATATGAATGGACTTGGAAACTATTATGCTGAGTTAAATAAGTCAGAGGGAGGGATATAGATACAGAATAGTCTCACTCATCTGTGGGATTTAAGAAAAATAAATGACATTGTTGTAATACTACCCACAGACAATAGAGATGAGGACTGAAAGGACCAGCACACTATATGAATCTTACCACAAAGAGTGATGAGTACAGTTAGAGAAATAACTTACAATAACAACTACCATGATAATGGTAGTGAGAGAAATAGATTGCCTGTCTTGATGTCAGGAAGGGGGTGGGGGAGGAGTGAGATGGGAAGTATTGGTGGTGGGAATGTTGCACTGGTGAGGGGGGTGCTCTTTTTATGACTGAAAAACACCTACAAACATGTTTGTGATCATGGTGCTTAAGTAAATATATTAAAAAATAGAAACAAGTTGGAGAAAATGTGGAGGAAAAGAGTTTTTTATTCATAGGTGATAGAAGTGCAATTTTGACAACTTCTGTGGAAAATATTATGAAGAGTCGATTCCAGTGAGATTCAATAACTGCACTCCAAGACATTTACCCACAATGTATGAAAACTGATTTGAAAGGCATTTTCACAATTAGTTTTTCAATAAAATTATTCACATAAACTGAAACAAAAAATCATTGAACAGCCTTTTGGATCAGAAAGGTTAAATGTTGAATTGGTTATGTTATGTGAAATAAAATGAGCTGAAAGACAGTTACTCTCACACTGAATATGTAACAGTAAAGCAAAACTACTTAACAAGAAACTCAAGGAAATGAACTCCTTCACTCTGAAAACTAACTTCTTTATACTAAAAATCTAATAAACATTGGCAGTTACTAAAGCTAAATGAGTGGAATTAATGGAAAGAGTATCCCTCTGTTGGTGTGAGTAATGAAAATTATAAACATGTCTAGGTGTGAAGAAAAATCCTGGAGTTACACATTCTTACCTATCAGTTGCCATTTAACACATCAAAAGTTTCAAAAAAAGAAATAAATCAGTCAGTACTGTGTACATATAATATGGTTTTGTTTACTGAAAGTTTTGAAGTATGCAAAACTAAATAATATCTTTTATAGATAAATATATAAATGGTAACACTATTAAGAAACAAGATACTGTTTATCACAAAATTCGAGTTTCTGGTCACACATGGTTATCCAGGTTACATTATTCAATATTACAAAGTGATTGAAGCATAAATGGCCATTTAAATTCACATTGACAAAGTAGATCAATTGAGTCTGCTGCATTTCACCATCATGAATGGTGCTTACACTCTAAATGGGTCAGTTGGTGATTTTTTTTCTGGTTCTTATCCTACACACAAAATTGTTGTTTATGATACTCAGTGTATTACTTCTAAAACTGTCTTTGGCAACTATTTACCTTCCAGACCTTTTAGCTCTACTTATTTATTGAATTTTCTCATGGAAATTAAATGACCAAGAAAAAATTATTGATTTTGTAGACTTGAAGATAATTAGCTCATTATCTTTCTATATGAATATTATTCAAATAATTGTCATTAAAATTGTCTCACAATTTTATGGAACTTTTCAAATATACATAAACATTGAGAAAGCATAAAATGAATATTTTTCACTCATAACCTATGTTCAACAATTAATATTTTCCAAAATATTATCCTCTTATATTATCTTTTAATAAACAGCATTACTTTCTTGAGAGAGTTAGCTTGTTTATTGAAGTAGAATGAACATACTTTAAAATTTAATGAATTTGAAATATGTTTCAGTTCATTGCTTACATCATTTCTGTGATTTGATTTTGAACATTTTAGTTGTTTTTATATGCTGGAATAAATTGCATTTTAACAGTATCTCATATTGTTTGCCTGAGGAAATACATTCTTGCTCTGAATCATAATTCAGAGAAAAAAATGTTTTTTCCTTAAAGCAAAACAAATGGCATTAATAAAATTAAGATTTAAAGCAAGGATTTTAATAAAAGATTATTTGGCTATTATATTCTTATTTTGATGATGTAGTAATTAGGATATTATTATAACTATTAATAAAGAAATTATCATTTAGTTTTTCTAAGTATATACATTCCACTTTAAAGTTTTAAATTCTATTTCATCATATGATTAGGTATCAGAAATTACTGTTGTAATGGTAATATCAACAGGTCTGCTATTTCTTCAAGTTTATAAGTTAAATTAAAATAAGTTAAAAATATCTGCAACTAAAGTTAAATATAAGAAAATAATTTCATCTCCCACTGGGAAGGCCATCCTGATGAATTGAGTAGATCAAGTTCAATCTTTGAGAGAATGTTTAATAGATTAGAAATAATATCTACTTGATAGAGCCTACTGTTTAAATGACGATACTATTTTGTTTTAAAGGGTGTGATAATTTTACCCAAAGGCAGAGGACAAAGAATGCTTTAAAAAATACAAAAAACAATTTTCTTTTTTTGTTTTTGCTTTTGTTTCGTATGGGGGCGGGCATACACGGTGATGTTCAGAGGTTACTCCTGCCTCTGCTTAGAAATCACTCCTGGCTTGGGAGACCATATGGAACACTGGGAATCGAAACCAGGTCCGTCCTGGGTCAGCCACGTGCAAATCAAACGCCCTACCGCTGCACTATCACCCCGCCCCCCCAAACCTGTTTCTTTTTCACTAGCATAAAATTATGATTTATAATTTTGACATAGTGGCTATACGTAGTCAGAGAATACTGAGACATGGTACCAAGACATAAAATCACCAGTACTAAATAGTTCTCACAAAGAAGGGAAGATGTCAAATAAATATAAGCAAAACATCAACAATGAATATATTTGAAAATTCATTGCTTCCCAGGATGTTTCTTTCATCCTTGAGAGGGTACTTTCAGGTGGTGACTCTCAGTGAGCCCAGCCCTGCTAGGAGAGTAATATTACTAATTCCTAATTAGCAACAGGATAGAGGACTCCACTACATTTTGAGCTTCAAACCATCTGAAAGTGCCACATTTTTATAGCATCATGTGCTTTTGAATTTATATAAGATAAAACTTATATTATGTAAAGACAAGAGATAGTACAGAAGGTAAGTCACTGTATCTATCCAGTGGCCAACTCAGGTTCCATCATCATCTGCTCACTACACAGTTCCCAGAGCATTGCCAGGAATGAAGATTTAGTTCAGAGACAGGAACAAACCCTGAGCATCACCATGTGTGCCCCTAAAACTAAGTAACAAAACAAACAAAAACTGTCTTGCAACTAAATTATGACAACTAACAATGCACATTCTGTCTTGAAATTTTGCTTATGCATTTTCACACAAAATTATCTTCTGTCATATGATAGGGGTAACATACATTCGTTAAAACAATGCTGCCTTCCTTCACACTTACAATAAGTAACAGTGTAAATATAATCAAAGTTAAGTTCTTATATAATTCCCCAAACAGATGCTTCTGATTAGAAATTTGCTTGCCTTTGTTGTAGTTCAGATTTTTGGATTAGCTCTATTTTGTAGTTTTGCCATCATTAGAAGCACATGGTTATTGAACTTGGCTTATTAAGTTGGTAAGTGGAGGACGAGCTTAAGAAGGCATGAAATTAGCATTAATCATTTCTATTTCCAGATTGTATTGGGTAGCCTTCAGTCCCAAAGACTTTATGAATGCTTCATAAACTACAGGAAAAAAAAGGAAAATGGTTTCTAAATAAGCTAGTCATTTTCATCTAAGCTGAAGCAGGGTGACGACTTGCCACACAAAAGGTTAAGATAATTATTCAACTTTTTATAATTTGTTCGCCATGTGTTTTGGTGTCAAGAACTAATAGTGTAATAAGTCAGAGGAGAGAAATAGACACAGAATAGTCTTACTCGTCTGTGGGATTTAAGAAAAAATAAAAGACAGTATGGTAATGATACACAGAAACAATAGAGATGAACACTGATAGGACCAGCCCATGATATGAAGCTTACCAACAGAGTGGTGAGTGCAATTAGAAAAATAACTACATTAACAACTATCATGATAATGTTAGTGTTAGTGTGTGAGAGAAATAGAGAATGCCTGTCTCAAAGTCAGGCAGGGGATGAGGGAGAAGGGAGAAAAGAAGAATTGGTGATGGGAATGTTGCACTAGTGAAGAGGAGTGCTCTTCTTTTATGACTGAAACCCAACTACAAGTGGTTTTGAAATCCTGGTGCTCAAAAAAAGTTATTATTAGAAAAAAAAAAAAGAACTGGAACTGGAGAGATAGCGCAGCAGTACTGCATTTGCCTTGCATGCAATCGACCCAGGATATATGTGGTTCAATTCCCAGCATCCCAAATGATTGCACAAGCCTGCCAGGAGTGATTTCTGAGCACAGAGCCAGGAGTAACCTTTTAGCACTGCCGATTGGGGCCCAAAAACCAAAAAAAAAAAAAAAGAAAAGAAAAAAAAGGAAAAGAAAAAAAAAAACTCTAGTCCTCTTTAATGAAAATGTTATATATAAGAAAGACATAGAAGGACCATACTTTAAGAGCAAGCATAGCAGCTAAATATTTGCTCATTAGAGTTGTTCACTGGAAAAAGATTTTGTTCTTTGAAATAATTTTTATAATTACCTGACTAAATTCTTTCATGAAAATAAATGGTAACAATTAACTCAAATCTTGCTTTAGGGTGTAGATAATTAGTGAGTCTGTGTTTTCCAAATATCTCTGTAATAAAGTCAGAGACAAGAATTCTAAATACTTTCCTTGCAAATGACATTTTGGAACTGCTCAAAGTGTTTAGAATCTTGAAATCTGAATGGCATCAGGCCCTTCAATTTCCATGTGATTATAGAAATTGATTTTAACCCACTGTGCTGTATACAGATTTATGCCATTTAGAAAATATATTTTAGAGATATGCTCTCAGGATCAGGCTAGGATGATATTAATACAAATATTTAAAATATTTTGAAGATTGTATATCAGTTTTAGGTCACATTTCTTCAAAAATTTATGGTAGTGTTAAGTATTAATAAAAGGAACAAATATGCCCGATTAAACAGAATCACTCACTCAGCTGTAGTAGACCAAGTTTTACAATGAAGGCTAGTTCTAGTTGTTTTTTGAATGCTGCTTTGTAAAGTCTTGAAATGTTCCATGTGCTGCACTTTAACTACTAGCTATAGTCTTCATCTTTATGGAGTTACCTATACTTAACTTCTGAAATATTGGTTTGTTTGTTTTTAAATCACTATGAAGATAGAAATTCTTTCTCTTAAGTGAATATGCTCATACTCAATGTGAAGTTGAATGAAACCTAAGATCCATGTTGAACTTTGAAAGGCCAAAATAATGTAGATATTTAATATAAACCTAGAGTATAGGTACATTGAAAGTTAAGTGATTTGAATGGAGTTATTAATGGAAAATGAAAATACCTCTTTTCATTCATGAAAATGAACAGTTTATCTCATTCTAAGGAGGAGAAATAGTGGTTTTCCTTCAAGAATCACTTTTCTATTGATCTTTTACACAAACAAGTATATTTGATTGACCTAGGGAACAATGGAAGCATTTAAAAAAGAAGTTAAAGGAGACCAAAAAAAAAAAAAAAGAAGTTTTAGGGCTAATATTTTTAAAATAAATTACAATACTAAAGCATAACAACTACTTTTATTTATTTTTAATTGTATATTTAAGCACCTTGATTACAGACATAGCAACTATTTTAATGAACATAGAATGTCCTAATAGCTTCAAAAGTATCCTTAAGGGGCTGGAAAGATAGCATGGAGGTAAGGCATTTGCCTTGCATGCAGAAAGATGTTGGTTTGAACTCTGGCATCCCATAGAGTCCTCTGAGCCTGCCAGGAGCGATTTCTGAGCATGGAGCCAGGAGTAACCCCTGACTGCAGCTGGGTGTGACCCAAAAACCAAAAAAAAAAAAAAAAAAAATCCTTAACTTACTCTTTAAAATCCTTGGCATCAATTGTTAGTTAATTCAAACATAAATAACTCCGAACAAAACTTAGGAAACATTTTATTTTAATATATTGGAAAATAAAATAAATTGTATTATGAATTAATAATTCTAAAATGACTCGGTCACTTTGCAAGCATTCACAATTATATAAGCAGAAACTAAAAGAAACTGCAAAGCCTCATATTAATGCAACAAATGTGTATTATGACTTTTTCATTTTAATATCCATGCTTGAAGCTATTTACTCTCAATTGAAATAAAACACCACCTCTAATAAAACATTTCAGCAGTTGGTATTTGAGGACCTACTGGATCACAGGAAACTGAGTAAGTCTCTGAAATTTCCCTGCAATGACCATTTTAAGATGAAGTTTGAAAATCTTCACATTAATCATATTACTGATACTTTTAAAAATGGATCAATCCTCAGCATGTTTAGTATTGAACAAAAAATAATGCTCTAGAGATAGGAAATTGGATGATGCCAAACTATTGTCCCAATTTTTCCTCAAAATTATAGCAGGAAATGG
This sequence comes from Crocidura indochinensis, assembly GCA_004027635.1. NCBI lineage: Eukaryota > Metazoa > Chordata > Mammalia > Eulipotyphla > Soricidae > Crocidura > Crocidura indochinensis. Next base: position 14,346 of record PVKC010009277.1, read on the forward strand.
TCAAATGTTAAGAAACTGCCACGAGAATTGTGCCTTTTATTCAGTGACAATTTTGAAGCCGATGCCATTAACTACTAACAATATTGTCTAAAAAGCTTTCATAAAAGTTAATAGTTTAGAAATAATAGCTGACAATTAATGTTATTAAGTGAATTATGGAAACCATGTTGATTTCCGCATCTTCTCTTTCATAAGCTGCTTCAAGAAAAAGAAAGGTGTGCTTCTTCCAAGTAATTTTTCTTTAAGAAAAATAACTCATAAACAGATGCATTGAAATGTAACCTTAGATTCTTGTGAATCCATAAATTAAAAAGATCTCCTCAAAAGAAAATAATAACTGACTGTTTTGGCTGTGGCTTCAATATTATTGATTTTATCTTTGTAGGCTTACATTGAAAATTATCCTGATATTTTGAACATTTTAGATATCCATGAACTGCTATTTTTAGCTCAAGTAAGTTTCTATTTCTTCTTTACATTTATGAAATTAACCATCAATAACAACAATGAGTCAAGGGTATATCTTATTAGCCACTTAATTATTTTTATAACTTTTTTTGTTTTTGTTTTGTTTTGTTTTTTTGGGCCACACCCGGTGACGCTCAGGGGTTACTCCTGGCTATTCGCTCAGAAGTCCCTCCTGGCAGGCACGGGGGACCATATGGGGAACCGGGGGATCGAACTGCGGTCCATCCTAGGTTAGCGCAGGCAAGGCAGGCACCTTACCTCCAGCACCACCGCCCGGTCCCCCCTTTTTTTATTTATTTTTATTTTTATAACTTTTATATAATTGAATATAATTCAGTCATTATCAACATCAGAAAATCTTTGCAACACAAATTTTTACCACAATTTTACCTTTCATTAATTCCTACTTTCTCCCCTAAAATAGCTATATCTCAGATTAAGGTAGTAAGCATGCTTGGAAAAGTGATGGTATTCAAAGCATCTGTTATTCATTATTCAGGAAATTATATCTTTACTTTGACTAGTTTGTGTCCTCCTCTCCCCACATTTGTCTCACCATTTTAAGCATTTGACATTGAAACTGTATTGGGGGAAGGTTTTTTTTTTTTTTTTTTGGCTTTTTGTGTTTGCAAACAGAAAGTCTGCATCAAAGTATATTTTTATATTCAGCTTCTAAAAGATGTGCAAGCTGAAAACTTTATGCCTGGTAATGCTCTGTAAAACTGCTTAAGAATAGGGGGTGTTCTTTTTGTGACTGAAACCCAACTACGGGCATGTTTATAATCATGGTGTTTAAATAAAGATATAAAAAAATTTAAAAAATTAAGAATGTTATTTTAATAAAAAAATAATAGTGTCTTTCAGTGCTCACTACTGAACTCTGTCTTATGTCCTAAGATTCACTCATTCTATTCTATTTTATCAGATAATAGTGTTTATTTTCAAGCTGTGTTCGGAGTTGCTATTTAGATATAGGCAAGGGTATCTACTGTCAGGTATTTCATTGAATAATTTACATAAGACCAGAAAATTCTATCCCTCTGAATTAGGGAAACTTCTGTAGCCAACATGGAAAGAATTTAGGGATAAGAGAAAGAGGGGCCAGAGCAATATCACATCAACAGGACGTTTGCCTTAAACGTGTCTGACCAGGGACTGACCCAGGTTCAATCCCCAATTTCCCATATGTTTCCCGGAGCCTGCCAGGAGTGATTTCTGAGCGCAAATGCAGGAGTAACTCCTGAGGACAGCAGGATGTGACCCAAAACAAACCAAAAGAGATAGAGTAAAGAGAAAAGAGGCATCTTGTTTTCATTCATGGGTAGCTGTAAAATGGGAACATTTAATAGTTACCTTTTATGGAGAGTGAATTACATAGAGATGATTCATACATTAGCTACTGTTGTAAGATATACATTTTTTAATTTAGCAAAGCTTAAAAGGATGTGAGAGAGACAGAGAGATAGAGAGACAGAGAGAATATATCTTCAAGAGAGAATATGGTTTCTGAAAAATGGAAAAAAAAAGAGACTTTGAGATAAGCAAGTGAGATATACATTCAAAGGAACACCGGGGCTTACCATTTTCAGTTTAACTTTTTTTCTCCTCTTCCTGATCCTTAGAGATCCACAGGGCTCAGTTCTCAATTACATTTTGTTTACTAAACAATTTTCAGGGAACTCTAATTATTCCCCAGTAGCTTCAGTCTATGTTAAATCCCCAAATTTAAATCTCAATCATGGGGCCCGGGAGATAGCATGGAGGTAAGGCGTTTGCCTTTCATGCAAAAGGTCATCGGTTCGAATCCCGGTGCCCCATATGGTCCCCCGTGCCTGCCAGGAGCAATTTCTGAGCATGGAGCCAGGAGTAACCCCTGAGCGCTGCCGGGTGTGACCCCCCCCCCAAAAAAAAAATCTCAATCGTAAACTATAAACAATATTTTAGGTTTGATTCAAATATTTACGTTATATTTATATGTGAATGCCTTATAGACACCTTAAACTTAACAAATGAAAGCCACACAGTGGATAACTCTTTACTTGGAGTGTTGTTGCTTTTTTTATTTAAAAAATATCTTCCATTAAGCACCGTGATTACAAACATGTTTGTAGTTGGGTTTCAGTAATAACACTCTTTAAATTGAATCAATATTCATGGGTCAGAGTTTTTTTTTTTTTTTTTTTACAGAGATAAGTAAAGGCAGAGGGATGAAATGCATTTGCATCCTCCAGTTTATTCATACTTACTCTGTTAGATACCAGCTTCTTTATTACTCACTAGCCATATGTTATGTTTTTAACTAATGGCTGCATCTGTGAAAGAAAACACTTTTCAACAATGTGATATATCCTAAATCTTACCTGTTCTATATGCAATAAATAGAATACATTATGAAAATAATTCCCATAGATCAATATTGTATTCTAGCCCACACAGTGGTCTGCTTGAGACATGTGACCAGATTATGTAAGTTAGAACCAAGATAATTAAAAGATAAGTCACATACTGAGTTATATCTAGAAACTAAAAAAAAACTTCTGGGGGCATGTTCTCAATAGTTTTCCTGTTTTTGTGTCTTCTCTCTTTTTTTTTCCTTAAAGCTTCCTCTTTTTATTTACTCCTATCCTCTGTTATTGAAGTGTTGTTTTCCTATTTGAACTTTTCCATTTAGATTTCAGAGTCAGAAACAAGTGAGTCTTAGTTACTCTCAGTCCTGGAGATTGTTCTCAGGACAAATCAATTTTCCATTGTATTTAACAAGGTATGCACTTATTTATCAACCATCTTGGCACTTAGAGGATTTAGAAGTGTCAATCTAAAAGTTTGTGAGCTCTATATTGATCATAAAGGTTTTATATGTGTATGTTTGTTCTTTCTATTTGTTTTGCCACTAGTTTTTAGCATGGCAATCAGTTTTTTCTCTTTTGTTCTTTCATCTACCACATCAAAGTAATGACAGATTTTTATAGCAATAAGTAATAAGTTAAATGCTTAAAAAGCATCTGGAAAAATATAAAACTACCTAGATATAATAGACATATTTCTTTGTCTGTTGAGACTTGAAAGAAAATTTCCCTATTTATTTCACTTTGGTTTATCCCCAGTGAAACTGAAAAACTAATCATATTTTGTATATAATTCAGCAGGATGTAACTGTGATGTTGAGTCATATATTTCTTTTACTTTGCTATGTTAATTAAGCAACAGGTGAAATTTCATTTAATTAGCATTGTACAAGTATCTATGCAGAATTGTTTCTAAAATAAAAGTTTTCTTTGATGAGTTTAAATCAGAGAAAGTGATTCACATAGTAACTGTGAACCATTGTATTTCCATAAAAAATTGTTGAAGCCTAAATATTTTCCAACTAATATTTTTTTTCGCAATTAAATGGTATATCCTAATTTTAATTTATCTTTTGATTGATTGTTATGCCATTAGTTTATAATACTAAACTTTAATAATATATAATATTATGAAATATATTATGTTATGTAATAATGTTATACTATATTACATATAATAATTATACTATATTATATAAAATATGAATTTATTATAATTATGAAGTTTAGGTGTAACTCACCATTTCAGATTGACTACCTCTATTACTCTACCACTCTTCTACTCCTCTATTACCTCTTTCTATTTTACTTTGGGTTTCAGCTATGTTTTATTTTATTTTTTATCATTTTGTCATGTTTTGGGGGCATACTTAATATGCTCAGGGATTACTCTTGGCTCTATGCTCACGGGCAACTCCTGGCACTGCACAGGGCATATATGTTTTGCCAAGTATTTGAAGAGTGCTTACTACAAGAATAAATGTGACCGAACATATTTTCTACAATAGTCTGAGGGTAAAAATACAAACACTATTGATGAAGCTAATAATCATTAATTGCAGGTTGGTAATAATGTTAGATGTAGATTATTTCATGTCATACTTGTATATATAAAATTTTATAGTCTTATAAAAATAGAAACAAATTGAAGCTTTGCTTTTGGCATTTTACATGAATTTATTCAGTACTTGGTAGGCCCTTCTAAGTAGTCTATATTTCATACCTAGAATATGTCAGTGGTACATATATGGCAAAGAAGATTGTGAATGAATTGTATATGGTTTATTTTGGATTATCAAGATAGGTTCAATTTCATCCCATGAATCCTTGGAAGCAAAAAATTGAGAAAGATCAAATTCTGAGAAAGACATTAAAAGCTTGAAAATATAAAAAAATGATATGAATTAAAAGATCCCTAGTTAATAGTAAACATAAAAAAGATGTTTGTCCTAGAATTAAAGAACTGGATTTTATCAATGTAAAATGAGTTCTAACAGATTCATTTTTAGAACATTCATAAAGGAGTATAGACATGTCAACTCCTTAATAGCTACCTGATAGTCTAAATTAATATCTATTAGAATAAAATATATAGGAACTCTGACTAGAGAGCCATAAGCATATTTAGTGAAAGTTGTTTTAAGAGCTAAAGTGATCATTCATTTCACCAATAAAAGAATAAATAGATAAAACAAATAAAGAAATAAATATACACTTTAATAACAAGTTGAAAATGGTACAATAGTATCATTAGCAGCAGCTTTCTTAAAGTATATAAAATACTTCTAAGTATTATATATATATAAGACACATATGTACTATATGTATGTATAGGGCACAGAGAAGTTAAGTAAAAATGCCCAAGTATCTAGTGATAAAGCTAAGGTATCTAGTGATAAAGCCAAAGTTTTGGTACTATTAATGGTTTATCATTTAGAGAGACTGAGGGGACCTATCACCTTTGCATATTTCTCTACTCTACTGTTTCCTGAAACTCTCCTGAGAGGGTCAAGAAGGGCCCACCTCCTAGAGGCAGGTGCCTAAGCAGAAAGGCCAAGAAAGACCGAGTGAGTAAAAACTGACTACCAGAGTACCTGGAAGAAAGGTAAATACTTTGTCTGTGAAGGCAGGCAGGAGGGGTCTTCCCCTGCTGTGAGATTACTAACTGGGAGAGACTGAGGGGACCTTTGCATGATTCTCTACTCTTCTGTCTCCTGAAACTCTGAGAGGGCCAAGAAGGGCCCAGCAAACACTGTCTCCTAGAGGCTCCAGAAGAGTATGGCCAATCTGCTTCACTTCACAGCCAGGTACTCTTTCTAACTAATGAACCTCACCATAACACATAGAAAAAAAAAATCACACTACAAGCTTGACAATGGGGAAACCTCACAGGCAAACACCATGCACAAAAAATAAAGATGATAGCTCTGATGACCAAAAAAAAAATAGCAACCATCTAATTAATCTCTCAGATAAGGAGTTTAGAAAAGAAATATGGAGGATCTTTATGGAAATCAAAGAAAACATGGCTCTAGTAAACAGAACACAAAAATAGAAATTAGAAAAATTCAAACTGAAATAACAAATCTGAAAAACATGATAGCTGAACTGAAAACCTCAATGCAAAGCCTCTCCAGCAGGGTAACAACAGTCGAGGACAGAATAAGTGAACTGGTAGATCAAATGTAGAACAACTCCACACAGCAGAAGAAATTGGAAAAGAACCTTAAGGCAAACAGTCATACAATAGAAAAAGTATTCAAAGAATTTTAACAGATGAAAATAGAAGTCTTTGATAAACTCAACAAAAACAACATAAGAATCATTGGAGACATAGGGGCCCAGGAAGGGGATCCCCAGGAAGGATCAACAATCAACGACATCATCACAGAGAAACTCCCAGCGCTAAGGACTGCATGCAATCAAATTCTGCATGCCTGAAGAGTACCAGCTAAAAGAGACCCAAAGAAGAACATCCTAAGATACATCCTAGTCACAACGACGAATCCTACAGATAGAGACAGAGTACTAAAAGCAGCAAGATCAAACAGGGAAATTACATTCAAAGGAGCATGCTTAAGATTTACAGCAGACATCTCATAAAAAAACTGTCAAGGCCAGAAGACAGTGGTGGGATATTGTGAAAAGATTTAATAAAATGGATGCTTCACTTAGAATACTGCACCCAGCCTGACTCATGTTCAGGTTTGAAGGAAGGATACAAAGCTTCATGGATAAGCAATAGCTCAGAAACTTTACAGATGCAAAACCAGCCTTAAAGGAAACACTGAAAGGTCTACTTTAAGACAAGACAGACCAAGAGACACACCAAACTTACACACAAAGATCACAGTAAATACCATGACAATCATCTCCCTCAATATCAATGGACTAAATGAACCAATTAAGAGACATAGAGTGGCTAAATGGATCAAAAAGATGAATCCAACCTTCTGCTGCCTACAAGAAACACACCTGAATAGTCAGAACAAACATAAACCCAAAATCAAAGTCTGGAAGATAAAATCCAAGCAAACAACACCCTTAAAACCTGGGTGGCTATATTAATATCAGACGACACAAAATTTAGATTTAGAAAAGTTGTAAGGGACAAAGATGGACACTTCATACTAATTAAGAGATATGTGCAACAGAAAAAAATTATACTACTAAACATATACGCACCCAATGAGAGACCAGTAAAATATCTAATACAATTATTGACAAATTTAAAAGAGGACATCAATAATAACACTTTAAACAGTTGATAGTTAACCAGACTGAAACAAATGAAAATGAAGACACAAACTTTCAGAATCTATGGGACACAGCAAAAGCAGTACTGAGAGGAAAATTTGTAGCTCTGCAAGCACACACCAGAAAGGTAGAAGTGGCATACCTGAATAGCTTAACGCCACAGCTTATAAAATTAGAAAATGACCTACAAAAGGAACCAAAACTAAGGATACAGAAGGAAATAATAAAGCTGTGACATGATGATCAGGGTCCTCTCCCATTTATTTTCCTTCCTTTAATCTATTAGGCTAAATGCTCTATGTGAGAGTTCAAATATTTGATGTTGCTCAATTTATGCAAGGCCATGTTGCTCCTAACAAATGGTGCTTGGAGTCTCCAGGACCACACCACTCTATGCTTGGTGTTCTCCCAGGCCATTCCTACTACTAATACTTGAGGACCTTCTGGGCTGATATTTGGGGAACTATGTGATGGCAGGGATTGAATTGGGGTCAAAAACATGCAAGGCTAATGCCTTAATCCATTGTAAATATTCTTAATTTTTTAAAGAACATTTGATTAAACAAAAGTATTTTGTTATGTTTTGGGAGACACCTAGCAATTCCTAGGTCTTACTCTTGGCCCTGTGCTTAATGATAACTACTGGTACGGTTCAGGGAGCTAAATGAGATACTAGAAATTAAACCTGAAATGGTCCACATGAAAGGAAAGCCCTCCAGCCACTAGTAGAAGTGGTTTCCAGCACACAAGTAGAAATATTTTAAAATAATACTCATAATGTACTCAATTATGTTAACAGGTCATCAATTAAATTCAATTTTTAATTTAAGTAAACTTTGGAAAGTACACATCTTGGATAAAAATTTAACTTTTTGTTATTGTGATCTCAAAATTTTAGCTATACAATATAAAATTATATTTTTATGATTACTAAACATAAAATGTCAATTCATTGTTCTTTTTTTTTTTTTTTTTTTTTTTTTTTTTTTTTTTTTGGTTTTTGGGTCACACCTGGCAGTGCTCAAGGGTTACTCCTGGCTTCATGCTCAGAAATTGCTCCTGGCAGGCACGGGGGACCATATGGGGCATCGAGATTCGAACCGATGACCTTTTGCATGAAAGGTAAACGCCTTACCTCCATGCTATCTCCTTCGTTGTTCTAATATTGTATTCATGTGACGTGAATAGCAGATTTGTTCAGAAAGATTACAAATAGCAATCAATTAGTTAATTACAATATATTTAGAATCATTTAACTCATTAGTTCAATTACTTTAATTAATTGGGATTTTAGTTTTGAATTAAAAAATACTATCTTTCTTAGGCAATCTACCACTTTTAAGAGTACTTACCATGTAAGCCAAATACAATGTCTCTTATTTTCTTTTATGTAAAGGTGTGAACTTCTGGTGGACTTTGCAAATTTATTTTCTGTCTACTGGGGAGTGGCATGACAGAATCCAACTGTGCTTAGGGCTTCTTTGTGGTTCTGTGTTCTGGTATTACTCCTGGCAGTGATCAGGGAACCATATGGAGAACCAGCATTAATTGAGTGCAGGGCAAGTGCCTTAAATCCTGTATCAACTCTCTAGCCTGAACACTTTCTTAATCTTTCCAGATACTTCTTCATGAGAAGATGACATGAAAATAATAATAGTTTTCCTTTCATAAGGAAAATATAATTTGGCACTATAATTATTTGGATCACACTTCCTACAACATGCATTTTTAGCTGCTGAGTGTGATGATGAAGAAAAGTCATTGTTTTCTTCCTTTCAAATATTTTTGAAAATCAAGTGATTTTAATGACCTGAAATTAGAATGTCAGGAAGCTAATTATGAATTTGGGATCGAAATAAATTGAATTCATAGAGTTTTAAGCGTTTTGTGCTCACATCTGGGAGTGCTTGTAGGCTCTGTCATCAGTAGTCACCCTTGGGGTTAAAAATGTGTCTCTGCAGGTCAAGTGTATCTATCTTGTCCTAGAGTTTAGGTTACTTTCCTTGGAGAAAAAATATAATGTCTTATGCAAGTCTCAATTGTAAGTCATCAATTTATTAAAAAATTATTCTGAATAAAATGGATGGATTTAGGGAGAGGAGACCTGAGCAATGCCAGAGAAATCTGGGAGCTACAACTGAAGAAACTCAGCTAACTGTCAGGTAGTTGAATTCTTGTCAGTTAATGTGATGCTGCTTAGACTCAAAGATACTTGGAAACTCCAAGACTACACCAGCAGGTACTGGGAGTTGGAGGGCATTTGGTACTAGGGATCAAACTCAGAGCCTTGCATATAAGAGACATGTTTTCTGTGTTTTTGAATTGTCACTATAGCCCCTAGAATAGGTTTAAAAATAACAGAAGTTTTGATGTTATAAGTTCAACTCATGATCATAAAAAAATTTTAAAAATTCTATTGAAATTAAATAATTCATTCATGTCATGGTATCCTTCTTCCCTCATCCTACTACACACACACTCAAAATTTTTAAAGGAGTAAAGAGATAGTATAAGAGTTATGGTGCATGTCTCACATGCAGCTCACCCTGCTTCAATCATTGGGACTATTTGGTATTCACCACCATCATCACCAAATGTTGTAAGCACCATGAAGACACTCAGCACCTCCAATATGATCATTGGGGTCTCTGAGCAATGTTTGGAACTGCCAAACGCAAGTATCACTGCAGAACTTTGAATTAAATCACCAGTTTGGTTGTCTAAGAATTTCTGAGAGGGACCATGAAGTCTGAGCATGTCTTTGATGTCCTTCCAAAAAAATGTTAACCTAACTAAATATATTGAAACCTTATGATTTTTGCAGCAAACTTTCATTTTAAAATGTTCAAAATGTATCTTAGTAATAAAAATGCTTTACATTTGGCAGTCTATTTTGTCTATAAAATTTATGCCTGAAATAATGTTTGGTTAACTCCTTTATGTTTCATTTGAATAACCTAAATCACATTAGTGAAAATTAAATTATTCTAAAATGCAAATTTATTCAAAATTTAATATGTATATTCTGCTGTCCTTCTGACTAAATGATGATATATTAAAGGATGGATAGGGAATTTTTTTCTGTTTAGAGATTTAGATTTTTACTGAAGTGCAATTTTTAAAGTTTAAGCCTGCCTTAATGATTTATAAATTCTTTCCTTTTTAAAAAAAATTTGGGAAAATCACAACTGGCAGTTTGGAAATACAGGATTATGGTTGACAGTGTAGTTCTGTAGTACTTGGAGTTTATTCGTGCTGGGCATCAAACCTTGGGCCTTCTATACACAAGATAGACTGCTTAAATCACATATCCAGTCCCATACCCACATTCTAGGTTGTGACCTCTACAGTGTATCAGGATATTGATCGCCTATTGAGTAAATTTATCTGAATGTATGTGTCTCAAGAAAATGAAAGAAAATAGTCCCCCAAAAAGAAGGTATGCATCCTTGCCCATGCTAGCATAAGATTGACTTTGGGTCGATCCCCTGACATCCCAAGCCAGGAGCGATTTCTGAGCGCATAGCCAGGAGTAACCCCTGAATATCACCAGGTGTGCCCACCCAAAATACTTAGCCTTCATTTTATACTATTATTATAATTATTTTATTGGTTTTACCTAATGTGACTTTTGGATTTGAAAGACAGTATAATTAGTTTTTTTTAATTATCTGATAGAAAACCAAAATGATTCTGTTATGTAGAGTTAAATTACTAATTCTGCTATACTAAAGTAAAAAAAATAAACAAACTATAAATTTATATGCTATGAGAAAAAAACTTGTTTTTATTATTTTTGTACCTTTCTGTGTTTGTAAAATCATAATTCCTCATAAGGTTAAGCTTCTGAAAATCAAGAATAACAAGATTATTCTTTGTAATTCTTTTGCTTTAAAAGTTTAAGGAATTCTGATGTTTTAATAAATTCTTAAAAAGATGAATATGATGTCAATAATGAAGAAAAATGATCTGTTATTGAAAATATTAATATGACATGTTTTTACAGCTGCCATATCAGCTTTTATAAGCCTTTTAGGAATAATCCATGATGAAATAAATTAATTGATGTGCATTTTTGTTTAAAGTCTAATTTGTTTTCATATGTGCATGAAAGCACATGTTGAAGACATAAATATATTTGATTATGTTATTTCCTAGCTAAAATCCCTGAAGATTTCTTAGCATTACCTGTTGCAAGTTGTTTTCTGCTATAAGTATAATTGGTAACTATGATAATTGTGTAGAAATTTTATCAAAGAATAGCTATAGAATTGGGGCCAGAGCGATAACTCAGTGGTAGGGTGTTTGCCTTGTAAGTAGCTGATCCAGAACGGATCTCGGTTCGATCCCCAGCGTCTCATAAAGTCCCTCAAGTCAGAAGTGATTTCTGAGAGCATAGCCAGGAGTAACCCCTGAGCTGGTCACTGGTGTGGCCCCCCGAAACAAAACAAAACAAAACAAAACAAAAGAATAGCTATATGGTTAAAAATACAATAATGATGAACAAATGGTCAAATTAAGCAGAGAGCTAAGTTGAAAAACTGTCTGATTGGGGTTTTAATTGAGGAGTTGTACAGTTGTGGTAACCTTTCCCTTTTGTTTGGAGTTGGACTGAAACAGAAGCAGGTCTACTCCTATGTAAGTCAATTGACTATTGATGTTCCAGTAATGTGGGAAGGAAGTGTGTGAGGCCTTGGGTGACTTCTGAAGACTTTTAATAGAGGTTCAAGTTGTCTCTGCTGTCAGCATTCAAAATAATTGAATGAATTATGTCATTATTGTTTTAAGGGGAATGTGTGCTGCACACTAAGGAATCTACATATTACCAAAAAGGATGAATCCATAAATCATAATCTACTCTAATAATTCTAGGCCAAACCCCATCTACTTTTATTTTCCTTCAATTCTATGTGCCTATCAACTATTTTTTTTCTCTTATGCCTCTCTTGTGCTATTGAACAAGCATGTCTTTTTCCATCCTTTAAAAATTCTTATATTGTATTAGCTTAGTTAAGGTTAACATTTCTTCTACATTTGTATCATTAGCATTTATCTAAAATTACTACGATTGATTCAAAAACACCTCAGAAGACTGTTGCTTTTCTTTTTGATGATTACTTTATTTAAGCATAATGGTTACAAAATAGTTCATGATTGAGTTTTCCGTCAAACTGAGCTTCATCAATGCACATTTCTCATCACCAATGTCTTCAGTTTCTCTCCTACTCTCCACCCTGACTGCCTTTGAGCAGAAATTTTACTTCTCTCTCTCTTTCTCTATTTCGTTCTCTCTTCAATTTTTTTCCTTGTTGACACTGGTTTGCACCATTGTTTTTTTTTAATTTTTTTGAAATAATTATGATCAACAGAATACTTCATAGTTAAATTTGAGATATACAATGAATCAGGGCCCTTCCCACCACAAGTGTCAACCTTTCTCCACCAATGACCCCAGCGTGCATCCTATACCACCACCCTTTGCCCATGGCCTACCAGTATAACAGGCCTCTTTAAGCTAAGACTGTTTAAGTTTTGGTCCCTTGATTCTATTATTATTGACTTTGGCTTGGATATTTACCATATTTTTTGCTCAATAAAATTAACCTAAGAGCCGGGAGGTGGCGCAGGAGGTAAGGTGCCTGCTGCCTTGCCTGCGCTAGCCTAGGACGGACCACGGTTC
>PVKC010009278.1:0-27054 GCA_004027635.1 Crocidura indochinensis
GGCGTTTGCCTTTCATGCAAAAAGTCATCGGTTCAAATCCCGGTGCCCCATATGGTCCCCTGTGCCTGCCAGGAGCAATTTCTGAGCATGGAGCCAGGAGTAACCCCTGAGCACTGCCGGGTGTGACCCAAAAACCAAAAAAACAAAAACAAAAACAAAAAAAGGGGGCACTGCAGAAAGCCCTGTCCAGTATGCAGGTCGTTGATGTTCTTAAGTCTTCTCAGTGTTAAGGGAAGTCTCCTGTGAGTAAATCGATGTCAGAGCAGCGGTAGAGTCTTCCCAGGTAGAAGATTGCTTCCAGGTGTTGTTGAAAAAAACCTTGGGTGTTTCATAGATAGCTTTCCTGGTTCAGGGGTGAATGTAGAATGGAGACGCCTGTGCCAGGTCATTATGCCAATGATCAGGGTGTAAGGTCCCATTGCACTACAAGATTTGGGAGATCCAATCCCTATTAGATAAGAATTTATTTGAGTGTAGGTATTTTCCATTTTAATGTGCCTATGCAAACAAGGAGCAATGCCACATGGCTTTATAGGCCCATATGGGGGATGCAAGAACATGTATAAAACTCCCCATGGTGTGTTTAAACATAAGAATTAAACTGAGGGACTCTTTCACCAAATATTTCTTATTGAAAAGTTCACAAAGAGAAGAAAAGATAAAAAGTGGGGAAAATCTTCATTGTTTATGAGAATATTTAGTAAGAGTTAGCTGTCAAAGAAAATAGATATAAAATATTCAAAGACATACGTGTACATTTTATTTCTTTTGAAATAGTTGGAGTTTGCAAAATCCAGTGAAACACGTTGGTATGTGATTAGGAATGTGCAGAACAGAAATTTAAAAGGGTAAATGGGGGGTACTGAAGATTTGGACATGTAGATTTAAAAGATATTGCCAGAGACTGCCTTACAAAAAATTAGCAGCTCATAACACCCCAAAATTGGACCCATCGGGAGGTCTTCGACATCAAATGAGAGGAATTTCTCCCTCCCCACCCCCAGGGCACAATTAACCGGGCGTAGCCCTGAAGACCCCCCTGGTGTGGAGGGCCTCAGTCCCCTGGACCAAGTGGTCAGCCCAGGGGTCCTATGGCTAGCTGTCCTGCCCAGAGCCCCCGACATACTAGTAGAGAGCCCAGAACGTCCTGGCATGTGGAGTCTTCTGGGTGCAGCCAGCCTCTGTCTCATTAGTTTGTGGATACAGATGGGAGGAATTTCTCCCTCTCCACCCCCCAGGGCCTGATTAACCAGGCGTGGCCCTGGTGGGGGGGCCTAAGTCCCCTGGACTAAGTGGTCAGCCCAGGGGTTCTATGGCTAGCTGTCCTGCCCAGAGCCCCTGACATACCAGTAGAGAGCCCAGAACGTCCTGGCATGTGGAGTCTTCTGGGTGCAGTCAGCCAATGTCTATCTTAGCATTTTAATTGTCCTTTTAAAAAACATTTTGAAAAAGATGAAATAAATGATGATTCATAATGACAATGCAAGCCTAATGACCTACAACTTTATGACAAAACAAATAAAATTTATGTTGTGTTCAAAATTGACTTTACAATTTGTATAGATCAATTTTGTTCCAACTTTTGATCTTAAATATTGTATTTAAAGACTAAACGGAATCCAAAATTAACCCTTGCAATTACTACTACTTGTAGTGTCACCCCTGGGTTCAGATAATTTACTTGAGCCCTGCCCATTCCTGGGTGAGGCTTTGGGAACCGGATATTACGTTTACTTTACCTGCAAACCCCGCCCATTTCCTGGGAGGGGTCTTGGAACGGTATATAGGTCTGTGATTTCTGGCTATCTGCCCTTTTGCCTGCTCTTTTGCCCATTTGGATCCTGGCCAACATGTAGGTCAGAGGTGACATGGATGAAAGTAGATACAGGGCTAACTTAAATGGTAGGTGCCACATCTGGTGGCTAGGGCTGAATAAAGAAGTTATCTCTCATGAAGCCTGCCAGTGAGTGAGATTTCTACCTGCTGCTCTCATGAACCTGCAGACCCGCCGGTTAGTGGGGGCTGAAGCCACGTGGCCTGGGATGACAGACAAAGGTCCTCTTCTCCATCCAGCACCATCATAAGAGCTGTTTTTCTTTAACTACTGTCTTTATCATTTTCTCTAAACCAGTTTCCTTTTTTACTATTAATATTTGTTTATCTCTCTATATAAATCATTCCCAAAAAATTAAAGCTACTTTTCTCTGTTTTTCATCCTACTCAGACCTTTTATTAAGATTTTATTTCTGTCAGGAAATTGCTTACATAAATATAAAATAAACCTCAATTTTCTGTGTCATTTTCTATTTTTAAAATACCTGCACTTCCTCCAGAGTATTCCAAAGTATAAGTTTTATTGATCCTACTGTGGTTGCTGATGAAATACAATGAATTTTATGCCAACCACTTTCTACAGCTCTTTTCTATGAGAGTTACAGGTTAGCATACCTAAATATCCTTAACTGAACTTGAATGTATATGGAAACAGCTTTAAATTTTAGTTCCTTTTCTATTGCTAGGAGTAGAGTCAGAGTAGAGAAAATTGGGAGATTTTTGGTCTATTTTTGAAATTACTTACTCTCATCCAAAACTTACTTTAATAATTTTGAGTACTAAATAGAGTACTCAATTGAGTACTGAATTGTAATAACTTGTTTCTAAATGTATAATTAAGCATCACCCGGGCAGGAGAGATAGCACAGTTATAGGGCATTTGCCTTGCACATAGCCGATACAGGACAAATCGGTGGCTCAAATCCCAGCATCCCATATGGTCCCCCATACCAGGAGCAACTTTTGAGCGCAGAGCCAGGAGTAACCTCTGAGCACCAAAAAAAGAAAAAAGAATCCAAACAATTAAGCATCATCTCATTATTTAAGAAAATTTTATCTCCTAACACCTTTGTAGCCATAATTTCTTTACTTTTTTTCAGTAACAATATTTTTTATTTTTTAAATTAATATCTTTATTTAGGCACCATGATTACAAACATGTTTGTAATTGGGCTTCAGTTATTAAAAAAAAAAAAAAAAGAACAACCCCCTTCACCAGTGCAACATAGTTAACTAATTTATACAAAACATTGCTTTTTAATTTGGGGATGGCCTTAGAGTTTTATCTACAGGTAAATGCTAGTATCACCTGGAAGCTTATTAGAAAGATAGAATATCATGTGCCATCCCATACTTGCCAAGTCAGAATCACTATTTTGAACAAATTACAGGAGATTAACAGTATTATGATTGAAGAATAATGGCTCAAAGCAATGTATTGCTCAAACCAATTCCTAGAACTACAACATGCAATACTACCTCCAGATTTCCTTTGCTTAACTAGATATTCCCATTTTTAACTTAAACACACATAAAAACAAATGGGTATGAATTTTAAGTACATAAGCAGATTTACATGGATTTGTGGGCTATGCACAGAATTGAAAGAATAAATAGGCAACAGTTTAGAGAATTCATAGTCTTGAAATCAGTTTCAAGGAACTTCTTTAAAAGACAAAACAAACTGCTTAGCACTTTGTCATTGAGCTTAGCTTTCATTCATAGACCTTTTACTTACCTTCTCCTTTCTTAAATATTATTAATAAAGTATAATTACACTTTAAAAATATTTATTTAAGGACCATGATTACAAGCATGTTTGTAGTTGGGTTTCAGTCATAAACAGAATACCCCCCTTCACCAATGCAGCATTCCCACCGCCAATGCCCCCCTCCTCTCCCATCCCTTCCTGTACTGTGACAGGCATTATACATCTCTCATTCTTTAGCATTGTCATGCTAGTTGTTAGTGTAGTTATTTCCCTAACAGCGTTCACCACTCTTTGTGGTGAGCTTCAAATTATGAGCCGGTCCATCCAGCCCTCCCAGCCCTTAACTCTATTATCGCTGAGCCTTATTACAATAATGTCTTTAATTTTTCTTAAAACCCGTAGATGAGTGAAACTACTCTGTGTCTATCTCTCTCCCTCTGACTTATTTCACTCAGCATAATAAATTCCATGTACATATATGTATAGGAAAATTTCATGACTTCATCTCCCCTGACAGCTACATAATATTCCATTGTGTATATGTACTACAGTTTCTTTAGACATTCATCTGTTGAAGGGCATCTTGGTTGTTTCCATATCCTGGCTATGGTAATAGTGCTACAATGAATACAGGTGTGAGGAAGGGATTTTTATATTGTTTTTTTTTTGTGTGCTCATAAGGTATATCCCTAGTACTGAGATAGCTGGATCAAATGGTAGCTCAATTTCCAGTTTTTTGAGGAATCTCCATATTGTTTTCCATAAAGACTGGAGTAGACAGCATTCCCAAGAGCAGTGAATAAGAGTTCCTTTCTCTCCACATCCCCACCAGCACTACTTGTTATTGTTCTTTGTGATGTGTGTCAGTCTCTGTGGTGAGAGATGGCACCTCTTTGTAGTTTTGATTATTATTAGTGATGTGGAGCATTTTTTCATGTGCCTTTTGGCCATTTCTTCTTTGAGGAAATGTCTGTTCATTTCTTCCCATTTTTGATGAGTTTAGATTTTTTTTCTTATTAAGTATTGTCAGTACCTTGTATATTTTGGAGATTAGCCCCTTGTCTGATGGGTATTGGGTGAATAGTTCCTCCCATTCTGTGGGTGGCTTTTGTATTGTAGGCACTATTTCTTTTGAGGTTCAGAAGCTTCTCAGCTTAATATACTCACACCTGTTTATCTTTGCTTCCACTTGTTTGAAGAGTGCTGCTTTCTCCTTGAAGATGCCTTTCGTCTCAATGTCATATAATATTTTACCTAGGTGTTGTTTTATATACCTTATGGTTTCAGGTCTAATATCTAAGTCTTTAATCCATTTGTATTTTATATTTGTGCATGGTGTTAACTGGGGGTCTGGGTTTGCATTGTTGCAAGTGGCTAACCAGTTGTGCCAACACCACTTGTTGAAGAGACTTTCCTTGCTCCATTTTGGAGTTTTTGCCCCTTTATCAAAGATAAGTTGATTGTATGTCTGGGGAACATTCTATGAATACTCAAGTCCATTCCACTGAGGATCTGTCTTTATTCCAATGCCATGCTGTTTTAATAACTATTGCTTTATAATACAGTTTAAAATTGGGAAAAGTAATGCTTCCCATATTCTTTTTCCCAAGGATTGTTTTAGCTATTCGTGGGTGTTTATTGTTCTAACTGAATTTCAGAAGTGTTTGATCCACTTCTTTGAAAATGTCATGGGTATTTTTAGAGGAGTCACATTTAATCTGTACAATGTTTTGAGGAATATTGCCATTTTAATAATATTGATCCTGCCAATCCATGAGCAGGGTATGTGTCTTTATTTCCTTATACTTGCCTTCCACTAAGTTAAAAAGTTGTGTTCTGAGGATTGGGGCAATAATACAGGGAGAAGGGCATTTGCTTATGTGACTGATGAAAGTTTAATCCCCAGAACCTCATATCATCTCTTGTGCACCATCAGTAATGATCCCTGAGCATAGAGCCAGGAGTAAGATTTGAACCGACTGGATGTGGCCCTAAGATAAAAAGTTGGTTTAGGGTTATTATACTTTACAACAATGAATTAATGCTTCATTTATATTGCATGCAGTGTCTAGTCAGGTGGGTTTTTAGACTCATGGATATTTTATTACATATTTTGTTTATTTATAAATATTTATGCATTGTATATATGACTATATTTTCTAATACAATGTTAATTTTTTATTATAAAATAAAATAAAATTTTTGTTTTTATAAACCTATACATATTTTTCCATTGTTTCCTCTCCTTACTCACACTAAATTATATATTAGAACTGGAGATTTTTTCTACTGAATGTTCCTAAGAGAGATTTCTAGTAGAAATCTTGAGAAACTAATAAAGTGAATCAGACACTTTAGTGATGATGGTTGTGGTGTTGCAATATTGCCTATATAAAAAATATTAGCAATATTAAAGACCACAGTATCTGAATGAAAATGGCAAAGGGAACAAAAAGATGATTGATTTAGGACATATATCTGCCTTGCAAATGTATGCTCACAAGTTCAAATCTCTGATGTCTCACATGTGCTGAGTTCAATTTTGGAACCTATGGTGTTTGAACCCCTACTGCTCTACTATCTGGGTCCTCACAAGCTATTTCTGTTAGCACTGAAGATAAGGGTACCAGGAAGGAGCACAGTTCCTCAAAAACATCACAACTAAAAAGGAGTACCACAGTAAGTCAAACCTTAGTAAACATATAAATGTGTGCCACAGCAACACCTGTTGAGCATTTTACTTTAACTTTTGTGCCTCAGTTGAAGACTGTTTCCCCTGGCAAACAGGGGAGTATTCTCAATCTGATGTGTAACTCCCAGAGAACACCAAAGTCAGGCATGTGTGCAACCTCTGATCATCACAATGACAAGAACAAAAAGGATGGGAAGAGTAAGGGATAAAAATATTTATACAGATTAAAATTATGGTAGTAAAAAGAGTCTGGAGGGGAAGGGGAAAAAAAGTCTGGAGCTGGGCCCAGAGAGATAGCACAGCGGCGTTTGCCTTGCGAGTAGCCGATCCAGGACCAAAGGTGGTTGGTTCGAATCCTGGTGTCCCATATAGTCCCCCGTGTCTGCCACGAGCTATTTCTGAGCAAACAGCCAGGAGTAACCCCTGAGCACTGCTGGGTGTGGCCCCAAAACAAAACAAAAAACAAACAAACAAACAAAAAAAGGCTGGAGCTGAAGATATAGTACAGAGGTTATGAAGTTTACTTTATATGTTGCCAACCCAGGTGAAATTTCTGGCACCCCAAATAGTCCCAAGATCATGACAAGGAGAAAATAGTATTAAGCCCTGAAAACATCCCAGTACAGTTCCAAATCGAAAATGATAATAATTTGGGGGAATCGAGGTGTTTTGTGGTAGAAAGTATGAGTCACATATATGAGACGTGGCTTTCAATCCAGAGCTCTGCTCTAATAACAAAATAAATACAGAGAAGAAGAAGGAAGGAAATAAAAATAATGAAGAGAGAAGGAGGGGGGAGAAAGAAGGAAGGGGTGTAAGAAGGAAAGAGGGAAGGATGAAAGAAAATAAAACAAATGATACATATATGTAAATTATACATATATATGACACATGTATATGATATCATATATATGACACATATACATATATACACTGCTAGATACATTATGATTTGTATCCAGACACATTTGTATCATATACTAGTTAAATTTCTGGGTCATGATAAATTTAAATACTTTCAGAGGATATAATCTCACAGTTGTACAAATAGCAATTTTTGTTCCTAATGCAATGTTTGATATTCTCAATGATTCTACAAATGGCATCTTATGAAATAGTGGGTGGGCCAAATAAGTTAGGAATCTCTGATTTAAGTACTTTTATTTTTCTTAACCTTCCTTTTATTATTTTGATATGACATGATTAATTTGCATGTTTTAGTTTTTTATTTAAATACCATGATTACAAGGTTGTTCATACTCCAGTTTTTTCCACAGATAAAGGTGTTCATGAATGAGTAACAGTCATACATTGTACAGTGTATGACTTTATACACTTTACCAGTGTATATTCCCACATTTCCCACAAATAGTGTCAATAGTTTCCCTCTCACACTCACTGATGCTCTATGTTTGTTCTGACTATTCAGGTGAATTTCTTGTAGACAGCAGAAAGTTGGATTGAGTTTTTGATCCATTTAGCCACTCTGTGTCTCTTAACTGGTACATTTAGTCCATTGACATTGAGAGAAAGAATTGTCCTGGGATTTGATGCCATCTTTATATCGAAATTTGGTGTGTCTTTTGGTTAGTCTTAAATTAGGTCTTTCAGTTTTTCTCTAAAGAGTAGGTTTGAGTCTGTAAAGTTTCTGAGCTGTTTTTTTGTCTGTGAAACCATGTATTCTTCCATCAAACCAGAAAGTGAGTTTTTCTGGGTACAGTATTCTAGGTGAAGCATTCATTTCATTCAGTCTTGTCACAATATCCCACCATTGCTTTCTGGCCTTGAGTGTTTTAGGTGACAGGTTTGCTGTAACTCTCAAGGATGCTCCCTTGGATGTAATTTCCTTTTTTTGATCTTGTTGTTTGCAGAATTATGTCTCTATCTGTGGGATTCGTCATTGTGACTAGGATGTGTCTTGGAGTATTTTTTCTGGGGTTTCTTTTGGTTGGTACTCTTCGGGCATGCAGGATTTGATCACATATATTCTTTAGCTCTGGAAGTTTCTCTTTAATGATGTTCTTGACCGTTGATTCTTCCTGGAAAGTTTCTTCCTGTGTCTCTGGGACTCCAATGATTCTTAAGTTGTTTCTGTTGATCTTATCATAGACTTCTATTTTCATCTGTTCCCATTCTTTGACTATTTTTTCCATTGTCTGTTCGTTTGTTTTAAGTTTTTTTTCCAATCTCTCCCACTGTATGGAGTTGTTATGTATCTCATCTTCCACAGCACCAATTCTAATCTCAGCTTCTTCTACCCTGGTGTTGAGATCATCCATTTTGTCATTCAATTCATTTACTGAGTTTTTCAGGCCTGTTAGTTGATATGTTATTTCAGTTTGGAGTTTTGTGATTTCTGTCATCATATTTTCTTGGTTCTTATTAGTGTTCTGTTCAACTCGGTCCATGGTTTCTTTGAGTTCTTTGAGCATCTTCCATATTGCTTTTCTAAAGTCCTTATCTGAGAGATTGATTAGTTCGTTGGTCATTATCTGGTCATCAGAATTGTCATCTTTGTTCTCTATGTCTGACGCTGGCCTGCATTGTTTCCCCATTGTCACACTAGTATTGTGTGTTTTTTTTACGTGTTGCAGTGGTATTCATTGGGTAAGTGATGTGCGCAGCCACACTCCTCTGGTTCCGCCCTTTCTGGGTGTGTCAATTTGCCTACAAGGGAGTGGAGTCCTCCGTGGATGAGGCCTCTCAAAGGATCAAATCTTGGGCCTACACTCACAGCAGAGAAGACAGTCCAGAGAGAAATGCTAGGTTTCAGTGATCCAGCACAGTCCTTAGTGTGATTTTTTTTCTCTTCTTGTTGCGATGATGTTCTTACCTTAGAAAGAGTGCATGGCCACTTAGTGAAGCGGAGCCAAAGTGCTCTTCTGCAGCCTCTTTTCAGCCCACTCCCACGAGGTCCGGTGACAGGAGAGGACAAATAAACACAAAGACAGGACTCACAGTTTTTCAGTCAGCCCCACTAGGCAGGCGTGGATTCGCAGAAATTCCCAGCCTGATGTCACAAACAGGGGACCTGTTTTTTGCAAAGTACCCGCTTCTTGCTAGTTTTCACGTTAATGAGGTGTTCCTGGGCGTTCCCGCCCTAGAATGGACCTCTGGGAGAGCGAGTGTTTTTGGAGTGGATTCGGCCCACTCCCACGAGGTCCGGACCATAGTAGAGGACAAATAAACACAAAGACAGGACTCACAGTTCTTCGCAGTCAGCCCCACTAGGCAGGCGTGGATTCGCAGAAATTCATC
Organism: Crocidura indochinensis; assembly: GCA_004027635.1. NCBI lineage: Eukaryota > Metazoa > Chordata > Mammalia > Eulipotyphla > Soricidae > Crocidura > Crocidura indochinensis. Next base: position 9,495 of record PVKC010009278.1, read on the forward strand.
TTTAGAGTTTTCTAAGTAGTGTATCATGTCATTTGCAAACAGGGAGAGCTTGACTTCTTCCTTTCCTATCTGGATGCCCTTGATATCTTTTTCTTCCTAATCGCTATAGCAAGGGCTTCCAGTACTATCTTGAATAGGAGTGGTGAGAAAGGATAGCCTTGTCTGTACCAGAATTTAGTGGGAAGGCTTTTACTTTTTCTATATTGAGGATAATATTTGCCATTGGCTTATGGTAGATGATCTTAACTATATTGAGAAATGTTCCTTTCATTCCCATCTTTATCAAGAATGGGTGTGTAACTTATCAAATGCTTTCTCTGCATCTATTGATATGTTCATGTGATCTTTATTTTTCTCATTGTTGATGTTGTGTATTATGCTTATAGATATATGGATTTTAAACCACCCTTGCATTCCTGGGATGAAACCTACTTGATCATAGTGAGTGATCTTTATTATAAAGTATTGGATTCTATTTGCCAGAACTTTGTTGAGTATCTTTGCATCGGTGTTCATCAGGGATATTCTGTAATTTTCTTTTTTGTTAGCATCTCTCTCTGGTTTAGGTATCAAGATGATGTTGGCTTCATAAAAGCTATTTGGAAGTATTCCTATTTTTTTCAATTTTATGAAAGAGCCTGGCCAGGATTGGTAGTATTTCCTCTGAAAAGGTCTGAAAGAATTTATTAGTGAATCCATCTAGGCCTTGGCTTTTGTTTTTTTGGGCAGACATTTGATTACCATTTTAATTTCCTCAATAGTGTTAGGTGTATTTAGATATGCTGCAACCTTCTTATTCAACTGTGGAAGGTTATAAGAGTCCAAGAATTTATCCATTTCTTCCAGGTTCTTATGTTTAGTGGCATAGAGTTTCTCAAAGTAGTCTCTGATTACAGTTTGAGTCTCTGCAATATCTGTAGTGATCTTCCCCTTTTCATTTCTGATATGAGTTATCAAGTTTCTCTCTTTCTTTGTGAGTTTTGCCAATGGTCTGTCAAGCTTGTTTATTTTTTCAAATAAAAAATAATAAAAGTTGTTGATCTTTTGTATTGTCTTTTGGGTCTCCACTTCATTAATTTCTGCTATAAGCTTTGTTATTTCCTTCTGCATCCCTATTTTTGGTTCCTTTTGTTGATCATTTTCTAATTTTATAAGCTGCATCACTAAGCTATTCAAGTATACCCCTTCTTCCATCTTGATGTGTTCTTGCAAAGTTATAAATTTTCCTCTCAGTATTGCTTTTGCTGTGTCTCTTAATTTTTGATAGTTTGTGTCTTCATTGTCATTTGTTTCCTGGATTTTTTTTTATTTCCTTTTTGATTTCCTTTTGAACCCACTGGTTGTAGGCTGTTTAATTTCCAGTTGTTAAAGTTTTTCTTCTGTGTCCCTTTGTGGTTCACATCTAATTTCAGCACCTTGAGGTCAGCAAAGGTAGCCTGCAAAATTTCTATCCTCTTGATTTTATGAAGGTATGTTTTATGTTCCAGCATGTGGTCTATCCTGGAGAATGGCCCATGTACATTGAATGTGTATCCAGGTTTCTGGGGATGGAGTGTTTTATATATATCTACTAGGCCTCTTTCTTCCATTTCTCTTTTCAGGTCTAGTATATTTTTGTTGGGTTTCATCTGGTTGACCTATCAAGTGTTGACTGGGCCGTGATGAGGCCCAACACAATTATTGTGTTGTTATTGATATCCTTTTTCAGATTTGTCAACAACTGTATTACTTTTCTGGTTCCTCATTGAGTGTATGTATGTTTAGGAGAGTGATTTCTTCCTGCTGTACATATCCCTTGATTAGTAGTGGCAGATGTGCTTAACTGATGATATTTTCTAGGAACCACCAAAGACATTTTCCTTTATAACTCTGTCCTGCATTACTGAGGTCACTTACCTTGTGACACTTTATATGTACCATTAAGCATTTTTCCCTTTCCATATCTGTCCATAATATCCTGAGTTGTTTACCTGCTGATACTTTGCAGGCACTGCAAAACTAATTCCCCTTTTTCCCTTTTTTCTTGATAACATTGGTTCTTACAATCTATGAGCATGGGATGTTTTTCCATTTCCTTAGGTCTTCTTCGATTTTGTTTTGAAGTTTTTGTGGTTTAGGTTTCTTACCTATTTTCTTAGCTTGATTCCTAGATACTTGGTGTTTTTTGAAACTATTTTAAATGGAATAGACTCTTTGATCTCTTTCTCCTCTGACTCATTCCTTGTCTATATGAGTGCAACTGTCTTGAGTATTGACTTTGTAACTGTTCACTCTGTTTTACTGGCTTATTGTTTCTAGGAGCTTTTATTTTTATTGCACTTTTAAATATTTTCAGTGTATATCATCATGTCATCTGTAAATAGAGATAGTTTAACTTCCTCTTTGTTTTTTTTTTCCTCTTGCCTAATTGCTATTGCCAGACTCCTAATACTTGATTGAATAAGATTGGAGAAAATGAACATCCTTGCATTGTGCTAGACCTCAGTGAAAATGCTCTCTCTCTCTCTCTCTCTCTCTCTCTCTCTCTCTCTCTCAAGAATCATGTTTGCGGGGCTGGAGAGATAGCACAACGGTAGGGTGTTTGCACCTGATCCAAGACGGACCTCCGTTTGCTCCCTGGCATCCCATATGGTCCCACAAACCAGGAGCAATTTCTGAGCGCAGAGCCAGGAGTATCCCCTGAATGTCACTGGGTAAAGCTTTCTGTTTTGGGCCCCAAAACAAAAACAAACAAAAAAGAATAATGTTGGCTATGAACATTTTATAGATAGTTATTACTATCTTGAGGAAAGTTCTTTTCACACATATTTGCTGAGGGTTTTAATAATGAATGGATGTTGGATCATGTTAAATGTTTTCTCTGATTTAATTATATATATGTATATATATAATCATATCAATTTCCTTTCCTTTACTGATGTGATGTATGATCTTGGTTGATTTGTGTTTATTGAACCACCACTTTTGCATCATCTCTGGGATGAAATCCACTTGGTCATGATATATAATATTTTTATGTACTGTTGGATTCAGTTTAAAATTTTAAAATACAGTGATATTTGGTGTTTTATTTACAATATTTTATTTAAAGACCATGTATCAAATACCTGACATAACTGATCAGAATATATTTATACTTAGGTAAGTGGTAGTTAGCATAATTACTTAAAAAGAAATAGAAAAAATGTAGGAGTGGTGGCGTAAGCAGTAAGGCATCTGCCTTGCCCATGCTAGCCTAGGACAGACCACGGTTCTATCTCCCGGCTTCCTATATGGTCCCCCAAGTCAGGAGCAATTTTTGAACACATAGCCAGGAGTAATCCCTGAGCATCACCGGGTGTGGTCCGGAAAAAAAAAGAAAAGAAAAAGAAAAGGAAAAATAGAAAAGTACAACAACAAGAAAATTTGTGAAAATTTTATCTTACAAGGAGGTTATTAAGTCATTAAGTCATTGCTAGCAGATTTAGTAAGCTTCTTTTACTAGTTGGTCATTCTATTACTTAATTTGTTTCTGAATATTAGGTGGCTTCAGAGAAACATTGGAGTCTAAACTGTCCCTAGGAGGATGACAGTATTTAAAAAAAAAGTGGAGTTGTTCAGGAATTCCAAGCACTACTACTGTGTTGCCAATACAGCAACTTTTATGGGGCATGTTTTCTATTGCCAGAGCTTCCAGAAGAAGGAAGGAGTTGTGCCTGCACTCACTCCAAAAATTCCTACAGTAAAGTGGGTCATTAACAAAGCGGCAATTGTGGGTGATGGATACAGCTGACCAGGCTTCGGCAGAGTGAGGACTTGGCTTGCCTTCTCCTCCTGAGAAAGCCAGATTTCAGCTGCATGACCAGTGTACTAATAATTTTTCACAGCTTAGTTTACAATTCTTTTCATAACAGTGTCTATGCAGTTGGCCAATTGCAGACATGACAACTGCATTTTTCTGTTTTTTTATTTTAGCATATGATCTATCCTTTAAAATATACCACGTATGCTTAAAAATATGTTCATTATATTACTTGTTGAGGAAACATATATTGATAAAACATATATCCTGGGGCCGGAGAGGCAAACACTAGCCAAGGAGGACCGTGGTTCGATCCCCCGACATCCCATATGGTCCCCCCTAGTCAGGGACAACTTCTGAGCGCTTAGCCAGGAGTAACCCCTGAGCATCAAATGGGTGTGACCCCAAAACAAAAAACAAACAAGAACATATATCTTATTGTATTGGGATAAGTTATGTCCATCTAAACTAATTTAAAACTAACACTGCAGGCCAGTGACTCAGCAGCATGCCTTGCATTCATGAGAACTGGGTTCAGTCCCTCGTACTGCCAAAAATATTTCCCCTTGTGGTCAATAGATAGATAAATGTTAAAGTGAATATTTACATGCTATTAGTCCTAGTGCAATCTCCAGTATTTCATAGTCCTTCAAAGACCACCAAGATGTCCCTGTTAATCTATTAATGTAGAGTACAAGCAACATCACATCCTTGATGCTTGCACTGAACCATTAGCTCAGTTAACTAATAATATCAGAAATGACTCCTGGGCTTCCTAATAACTATCTGAGAGCCTCCCAGAAAGTTATTTAATTTTATGTCTGGATCATTTTTTTCTACTAATGATTTTTAAATTTTTCCAGTATTTATATTAAAAGTTTTAAATTCTACTGTTTTATACTACTGTTGGTTTGTGTTTTAAATTAATAGCAAGTTTATTTTATTTTTATTTTAAAGTTTATTTTAATTTATTTCTTTTTAGAAAGGAGAAATTTGGAACACACCTAACAGTACTCAGGGATTACTGAGTAATCAGGTCCATATGTGGGGACCATATGTGGTGCCAGGGATGTAACCACAGTTGGACTCGTTCAAAGCAAGCATATTACCCCCTGCACTCTATACCACAAATTTATATTTTGCCATTTCTATATTTATCTCCTGTATTGCTTACAGACTATTGTGAAATTTACTGTGTTGCTACATTATATATCATTTCTTAGATAACATAGTTACAATAGTGCTAAATATTTACTGTTTTGATAAACTTATACCTCACCACTGCTATAGTGACCAATGCCCTTCACCAGTCTATTTATGTTACTTTGATTTGACCCCTTCATTTTTCCACCACCACCCACAGCCAACTAGACACAGTTTTGTAATTTTGGGCCAATAGCTTGCTATCTTTTAATGCTGTTTATTATCTTATTGTGTTTTATTATATAGTACATATGAGTGAAATCATGGAGCATTTTACCTTCTCTGTCTGATATATTTGTTATGATGATACCTTCTAGTTCCATGGAACTTGCAAACAAACTGTATAATGTTATCTCTTTTTTATAGCCTCTGAGTATTCCATTATATACATATACTACGATTCTTTGTCTATTAGTCTCTAAATAGACATTTGGATTGTTTCCTTAACATGACCATTACACTTAGGGCTCCAATGAACATAGGTTAACTACTTTTACTTTTAACATTCTTTTATTTTTATTTTTTTTTTAGGCCATACCCATTTGATGCTCAAGGGTTACTCCTGGCTAAGCGCTCAGAAATTGCCCCTGACTTGGGGGGACCATATGGGACGCTGGGGGATCAAACTGCGGTCCTTCCTTGACTACTGCTTGCAAGGCAGATACCTTACCTCTAGCGCCACCTCACCGGCCCTTAACATTCTTCTTCTTTTTTTTTAATATTTTTAACATTCTTGCTAGGTTTATAAATGATTGATTCACTGCCTTTACAATATGTTTGTTTTGTCCATGTAATATTTTGTTTCCTATCCTTCTTTACTCTTTAATTGCATGTTTTCTCTAATCATAATTTTTTCTTTAGTAAGTTTCTTTAAATATTTTCCTATCTCTCTCTCCTCTCTCTTTCTCTTTCTCTCCTCTCTCTTCATATTCATATTTAAAGGTTCAAAATGAAAGGGGTTACTCCTTGGTTATGCATTCAGAAATCGCTCCTGACTTGGGGGACCAGATGTGATACAGGGGGAATCGAACTGCAATGGCAAGGCAGGCATGCCTTACTGCTTATGCCACCACTCAGTCCCCTCCTGAGCACTTTCAGGAGTAATTTTTCAAAAAAATATTTTTCTATATTTCTTGTTTATCTGAAAAGTTCCTCCTTTCTTCTTATATTCTGAATAGAGTATTCTTGGTTGAAAGTCTTTTTCTCGCAGCTTTGCGTATATAATTTCCTTCTCTTTTGATGTGCAACATTACATTGAGAAATCTGCTGATAACTTGTAGAGGTTTTATTATACAAGTTACATTTTATGCTTTAAAGATCCTATCTTTGACTTTAACTTTTTCCAATTTAATATGTCTCTTGGTCTTGAATGCTTGGGATATAATTGAGATAAACCTTATTTTTAAGCTTGCATATATTCTTGTTTGTCTCAATCTTTTTACATCAGCCTGTTTTTTAAATAGATTACAGGCATTAAAAGCATTGAGAATGGTCTTTCTAATTCCTTCATATTCATGTGGTCATTTTTGATAGTAATCTTTTTTCATCTTTTCATGTGGTGGCATGGTTTCTTTTCCATGTCCTGTATATGCTGAAAAACCCAGAAAATTCATAGTGACTGAAGTAAGTGAATTGTATTGTCACAAGGTGACAACCAAGGTGCTTAACCACTGTCTATAGGTGATTGTGACAACTTCTGTAGTAGATGAAACACATGGGAATGGGTGATTTGCCTGTTACCCTAGTAAATTAAAAAGATAGTGCAGGTATGGCATCACCCATAGAAACACCAGCATCTTTGTTCCTGTTGATACTATCCTCCTCCAGTTCATAATAATAGATATCCTTCATATATGACCTACATTCTTTTCATCTGATTTGTTTCTTGCTGGGTTCTATACACATGTAGTACTTATTTAATGAAGTCATCTATTCCCTATAAATCTATATTTCTCTTAGGATAGACTCCTTGCCCACCGCCCATAATTTAGCTGTTTAAGGAAAATCCCCAGAATATGATGTCAGCACAAACTCAAAACGTTTTTTTTTTAAATAACCAAAATAAAAAAAAAGTTTTCTGACAGAAACATCATGTTTATGATATACCCAACAGGTACCAACCTGAAGGAAGTGAGGCTATCTCTGCCTCCCTCTTCTCTTAATCATGACCTTTTAGTCTATTGTATTACCTAGATCTAGTCTATTGTACCACATAGACACTACCTAGATCATTTTTAGTCTAATTTCAAATGTTATTACTTTATATGTAACTGTAGATTGTGTCTAAAGGAGAAAGTGAGTTTAGGATCTCCAAGCTATCTCCCAGATGTTCTTTTCAATGAGATACATTTGCCCATCTTGAATGCATCTATTGCTGGGAAAATATGGATATGAATTTTTAATGTTGGTTTGTTTGCAAAATAACCTAAAGTATGTGTTTTTAAATGAATACAAGTATTACTCAATGACTCTCTTCTTTAAACCACCCTAAGCCAGTTTTTATGTGATATAAATCACATTTGCACAAAACTTTTTCCTCATCAAAACATACTTATGGGGTCCAAGTATGGTAACAAGATTGTTGCCAATGAAGAAAATAAATATATTGGGTTCTAATTTATTTTGGAATAGAAAATGGCATAGAATTAAAGTAATTTATCTAAACACAGTTGTGACAAGGATTACATCTCAGTTGTATGCTTGGAAGCAGCCAAAAAGTGACCAAAAGAATCCTTTAGCTGGGGCCCGGGAGATAGCATGGAGGTAAGGCGTTCACCTTTCATGCTAAAGGTCATCGGTTCGAATCCCACAGCCCCATATGGTCCCCCGTGCCTGCCAGGAGCAATTTCTGAGCATGGAGCCAGGAGTAACCCCTGAGCACTGCCGGGTGTGACCCAAAAACCAAAATAAATAAATAAATAAATAAATAATAAAAATAAAAAAAAAGAATCCTTTAGCTTACTCAAATACTTTTTATTACACAAATGGTGGTAGTAATAATGTCTTCATAAATCCTAACTAATATCATGTAAATTCTTACAATAACTTTTTACTTGTATTAAATAGTAGTTAACAGTAATTAGACATTTATGTGTGTATTTAAAATTATAGGCTAGAGATATAGGAGGTTTTTCCTATCACACTACCCAGTTTGATTTCCAACACTGCATAATACTCAGCTGCTATCCTGAGCACCTCTAGGAATGATCTCTGAGTACAGAGCCAGGAGCAAGTCTGTGCACAGCTCTGGATGACCCCAAATCAAAACTAAACAAAACACTAAACATGAATAAAAATAAAACAAAAAAGTAAGCTGGAGCTAGAGAGTGAAGGGGTCTGATAGTACAATGGCCTGATAGTACAGTTGACCTAGGCTCAATTACCAATATCAGGTATTATTGGTCCTCTGAACAACACTAGTTGTTACACTAGTTGTTACACCTAAGCATCAAGCCAGGTGTAATCCCTGATTCTAACATTGCCACCCAAAATTCTAAGAAATGATATAATCAAAAGAAATAAATATTTTTATAAATATGAATTGTTTGCACCTATAAAGATAGGATGTATAGTAGAAGTTAAATAAGCAAGTTTCAAATTTTGATATCAGAAACATTGGTGAAGTTTTTTATAAATGTAGAAATTATGAAATTATGGACTATATATTCGAGGTTAGTAAGTAAGTAATAATTCTTTGAGGTTCAAGTTTGAGAACCACTAGTTAAATAGATAAATGTTGTGCAAGCATATAAGAAATTATGACATTAAAACTTTATGGTTTTTTTTATCATAGATTTGAAGAAAAAAATTGCATTCCATATGAATTTTTATATGATATCGAAAAGTAAGACTACTTCAATGTTTCATATTAGTATTTTATGTTACATAGTACCAATAATTTAATCAGTACTCAATAATTAATTCTTTTTTAATGTTTTAATATTTTCTTTAGTTATTGTGGGTGTTTATTGTTCCAAGCCAATAAGGAGTGGTTGATAACTTCTTTTAAGAATGTCACTGATGAGGGGCCTGGGAGATAGCATGGAGGTAAGGCGTTTGCCTTTCATGCAAAAGGTCATCAGTTTGAATCCTGGTGCCCCATATGGTCCCCCGTGCCTGCCAGGAGCAATTTCTGAGCATGGAGCCAGGAGTAACCCCTGAGCACTGCCGGGTGTGACCCAAAAACCCAAAAAAAAAATGTCACTGATGGACTGAATAGATAGCATGGAGTAGGGCATTTGCCTTGCATGCAGAAGGATGGTGGTTCGAATCTCGGCATTCCATGTGTCCCCTGAGCCTGTCAGGAGCGATTTCTCAGTGTAGAGCCAGGAATAACCCTGGGGCGCTGCCGGGTGTGACCCAAAAAACAAAACAAAACAAACATCACAGGTATTTTCAGAGGGAAGGCATTAAGTCTTTACAATGCTATAAGAAGTATTGACATTTTAATGATATTTATAGTCTCAATATATGAACAGGGAATATGCCTCCATTTTCTTATGTCCTATTTTATTTCCTGAAGCAGTATTTTGTAGTTTTCTTTGTATAGGCCCTTCACTTCTTTAGTTAAGTTGACTTCAAAGTAAATGAGTTTCAGTGTTACTATTGTAAGTGGAATTTTCTATGTTTATTTTCTATCATTGTTTGTGTATAAGAAAACCATTGTTTTTTGCTTGTTAATTTTGTAGCCTTCAACTTTCTATAAGAATCTATTATTTCTAGAAGCTTTTTAGTAGAGTCTTTAGGGCTTTAGGAAAGGCTTTTAGTTTATCTCTATTGAGTATAATATTTGCTACTGACCTGTAATAAATGGTATTTACTGTATTGAATAAAGTTCCTTCCATTTCCATCGCATGTTGAGATGTTTTTATCATAAAATTTATCAAATGTTTCTCTGCATCTACTTATATTATAATATAGTTTTATTTCCTTTTATTGATATGGTGTATTATATTGATTGATTTGAGTATATTCAACCATTCTTGTGTCTCTGGAATAAAGCCTACTTGTATACTTCCTTCAAACCTGAACGTGAGTCTTTTGGGTGCAGTATTCTAGGTGAAGCATTTATTTTGTCACTATATCCCACCACTGCCTCTGGCCTTGAGAGTTTCTTGTGACAGTTCTGCTGTAAATCTCAAGGATGCTCCCTTAAATGTAAATTTCCTTTTTGATCTCACTGCTTTTAGTATTCTATCCCTATCTGTAGGATTCGTTATTGTGACTAGGATGTGTCTTGGGGTGTTTTTCCTGGGGTATCTTTTGGCTGGTAATCTGCAGACATACAGGATTTGGTCGCATGTAGTCTTTAGCTCTGGTATTTTCTCTCTAATGATGTCCTTGACTGTTGATTCTTCCTGTATATTTTCATTCCTGGATCTCTGGGAGTACAATGATTCTTAAGTTGTTTCTTTTGATTTTATCAAAGACTTCTATTTTCATCTGTTCATATTCTTTCAGTAATTTTTCCATTGTCTGATCATTTGCTTTAAGGCTTTTTTCCAATCTCTTCTGCTGTATGAAGTTATTCTGCATCTCATCTTCCAGCTCACTGATTCTATCCTCAGCTGCTGTTACCCTGTTGGAGAGATTTCCATTGAGGTTTTCAATTCGTCTACCAATTTTTTTCAGATCTGTTATTTCAGATCGAACTTTTCTGATTTCTATCTTTATATCTTCTTGATTCTTATTAGTGTTTCATTCAACTCAATCTGTGCTTTCTTTGAGTTCTGTGAATATCCTCTATAATTCTTCTCTAAACTCCATATCTGAGAGACTAACTAGGTGGTTGGCCATTTTCAGGTCATCAGAGTGCCATCTTCATTCTCTATGCCTGGTGTTGGCCTGTGCTGTTTCCCCATTGTCACGCTGGTATTATGGGTTTTTCTGCATGTTTTGGTGCGATTAGTTGGCTAGATGATATGCGCGGCCACAAAACAAAGTGGAGTGACCACACTCCTCTGGCTCCACCCTTTGTGGGTGGGACGACTCACCTCAGAAGAAGACAAGACCTCAGGGAAGAATGCCACTGAAGATCGAGTCCCTGGCCGAAGCAATTAGAGAAAAGGTTCAAGATGTCTGCTGTGGAGCTGGAGAGATAGTACAGCAATAAGGCATTTTTTCCTTGCACACAGCTATTCAAACAGATGGTGGTTCAAATTCCGACATCCCATATGGTCACCCAAGCCTGCCAGGAGCAACTTCTGAGCACAAAGCCAGGAGTGACCCCTGAGTGCCACCACATGTCTATTAGAGTCTATTTTATTAGGTACTCTTTTCAAGTTTTGGATTAGTACAGGTACCTTTTTCCAGAGGGTGGGAAAATTCTCTGCTATTACTTCCTCACTACTTGTTCTTTTCCATTTCCCTTTTTCCCCTCATTCTGGTATTCCTACAATTCATAGATTATTTCTTTTGTATTTGTTTATTTTCTTCCAAATTTTTGTCTTTTGTTTCCTTATTGATTTCTCTGTCATTTCTGGTTTGTTGTTTTCTTTCAAGTTCTTCTATGTGATTCTCCAACTGTGTAATTCTGCTATTATTGCTTGCTAACATGGTTTTATTTTCCCTTAATTCCATTTGTATGGATTCTCTCATCTTCTGTAAAAGTTTTTTGCGTTTGTTAAATTGTTCATCTGTAGATTTCTTAATTTTGCAAGCCAGCAATTCCTTGATTTCTATTGCTAGGACATTCATTGTTGATTTTAGTTCCTCATCTATTGGGTTCATGCATTTTGGTGGACTTAGAAACATGCTTGGATTTCTCTATATCCTCATCTGCTTCCTTCATTTACCCATATTTTTTGCATTTGATGGTTTAGAATGTTGAAATTACAAGTTGTTTAATAAAGTGGTCTGCTGAACCTATTGTATTAGAAATGATTAAATGTATATCTGATTTTGAGTTTATTTTTCCTAGTTGAGTGAGCTTATCTAAGTATGATAAAAGTAGGCTGGGAAATTCTACGCCCACCCAGTGATCCCTGACTGTGAGTGTTCCCTGTGCGTGTTTTCCCACTGACCTGTCTCCAAAACCTCTTGGGAGTGGGCCAAAAAGGGCCCAGGAAAATAGCATTCCCAGAAGCTCTAGAAGATTGCTGCTGCGAAGTGAAGCGGAGTGGCCATGCACTATTCCTAACCAATGAACCCCACCACAACATGCAGAAAAAAAGCACACTACTAGCGTGACAATGGGGAAAATTCGCAGGCAAACACAATACACAGAGAATAAAGACGATAGCTTGGATGACCTTAAAAATTCCAACCATCTGATTAACCTCTTGGATAAGGAACTTAAAATAGAAATATGGAAGATGTTTGTAAAAGACAAAGAAAGCATAGATCGATCTGAACAGAACACAAAGACAGAAATCAGAAAACTCCTAACTGAAATAGCGGATCTGAAAAACATCATAGCTCAACTGAAAACCTCAGGGGATGGCCTTGAAAGCAGGGTAGGAGCAGCTGAGGACAGAATCAGTGTGCTAGAAGATGAGATGCAGAAAACTCAACACAGCAGAAGAAATTGGAAAAGAATCTTAAGACAAACGATCAGGCAATGGAAAAAGTACTCAAGGAATGTGAACAGATGAAAATAGAAGTCTTTGATAAACTCAACAGAAACAACATAAGAATCATTGGAGTCCCAGAGACCCAGGCAGGAGATCTCCTGGATGAATCAACTGTCAAAGACATCATCAAAGAGATACTCCCTGAGTTAAATACTACATGCGATCAAATCCTGCATGCCCGAAGAATACCAGCTAAAAGAGACCCAAAGAAAAACACCCCAAGACACATCCTCATTACAATGACAAATCCCACAGATAGAGATAGAATACTGAAAGCAGCAAGATCAAAAAGGGAAATTACATTCAAAGGAGCATCCCTAAGACTTACAGCAGACATGTCACAAGAAACTCTCAAGGCCAGAAGACAGTGGTGGGATATTGTGACAAGACTAAATAAATGCCTCACTGAGAATACTGCACCCAGCCCAATTCACGTTCAGATTTGAAGGAAAAATACATAACTTTATGGGTAAACAACAGCTCAGAAACATCATAGATGATAAACCAATCTTAAAGGAAAAACTGACAGGTCTACTCTAAGACAAGAGAGACCAACAAACACAGCAAACTTATCTACAAAGATGATATTAAATACTATGACAATCATCTCCCTCAAAGTAAATGGATTAAATTCACCAATTAAAAGACACAGAGTGGCAAAATGGGTCAAAAAGACGAATCCAATCTTCTGCTGCCTACAAGAAACACATCTGAATAGTCAGAACAAACATAGACTCAAAATCAAAGGCTCGAGGAAATCATTCAAGCAAACAACACCCTCAAAAAAGCTAGGGTGGCCATATTAATATCTGATGACACCAATTTTATACTCATAAAAGTGGTAAGGGACAAAGATGGGCACTATGTACTAATCAAGGGATATGTGCAACAGGAAGAAATCAGACTATTAAACATATATACACCCAATGAGAGACCAGCAAATTATCTAATACAATTACTGACAAATCTAAGAGAAGAAATTAATAATAACACAATAATTGTAGAAGACCTCAACACGACCCTATCAACAATTAATAGATCAACTAGACTGAAACTCAACAAAAACATACTAGCCCTGAAAAGAGTAATGGAAGAAAGAGGACTAGTAGATATATAGGACACTCTATCCCAAAAAACATGGATACAAATTCTTCTCCAATGTACACGGGTCATTCTCCAGGATAGACTACATGCTGACACATAAAACATACCTCCATAAAATCAAGAGGATAGAAATTTTGCAGGATACCTTTGCTGACCACAAGGCTCTAAAACTAGACGTGAACTATAAAGCCACACAGAAGAAAAACATTATCAACTGGAAATTAAACACCCTGCTACTGAACAACCAGTGGGTCCAAAATGAAATCAAAAAGGAAATCAAAGCTTTCCTGGAAACAAATGATACTGAAGACACAAGCTGCCTAAATCTATGGGCACAGCAAAGGCGGTCCTGAGAGGAAAATTTATAGTGCTACAAGCACACATCAGGAAGGAAGAAGGGGCATACCTGAATAGCTTAATGATGCAGCTCAAAAACTAGAAAATGACCAACAAAAGGAACCAAAAAATAGGGAGACAGAAGGAAATAACGAAGCTGAAAACAGAATTCAACAAAGTGGAAAACCAAAAAACAATCCAAAATATCAACAAAAGCAAAAGTTGTTTTTTTGAAAAAAATAAACAAGATTGATAGAGCATTGGCAAAAATCAAAAAGAGAGAGAGAAACCTGATAACCCGTATTAGAAATGAAAAGGGGGAGATCACGACAGATACTGCAGAGATCCAAAGAGTAATCAGAGACTACTTTGAGAAACTTTATGCTACTAAACATGAGAACCTAGAAGAAATGGATAAATTCTTGGATACTTATAACCTTCCACAGTAAAGTAAGGAGGATATAGCATATCTAAACACCCCCATCACTAATGAGGAAATTGAAACTGTAATCAAACGTCTGCCTAAAAAGAAAAGCCCAGGCCCAGATGGATTTCCTAATGAATTCTTTCAAACCTTTCAAGAGTAGTTACTACCAATGTTAGCCAGCCTCTTCCATGAAATTGAAAAAATGGGAACACTCCCAAACAGCTTTCATGAAGCCAATATCACCTTGATACCAAACCCAAACAGAGATACTGCCAAAAAAAATTACAGACCAATATCCATGATGAATGCAGTTGCAAATATCTTCAACAAAATGCTAGCAAATAGGATCCAATGCATTATCAAGAACATCATACACTACGACCAAGTAGGTTTTATCCCAGGAATGCAAGGATGGTTTAATATCCGTAAATCTATCAATATCATACACAACATTAACAACAAGAAAAATAAAAATCACATGATCATATCAATAGATTCAGAGAAAGCATTTGATAAGGTTCAACACCCATTCTTGATCAAAACTCTCAGCAAGATGGGAATAGAAGGAACCTTTCTCAAACTAGTTGAAGCCATCTACCACAAACCAATGGCAAATATTATCCTCAATGGAGAAAAACTAAAAGCCTTTCCTCTAAATTCTGGTACAAGACAAGGCTGTCCGCTCTCACCACTCCTCTTCAACATAGTACTGGAAGTGCTTGCTATAGCAATCAGGCAAGAAAAAGATATCAAGGGAATCCAGATAGGAAAGGAAGAAATCAAGCTCTCACTGTTTGCAGATGACATGATACTCTACTTAGAAAACCTTAAAGACTCTACGAAAAAGCTTCTAGAAACAATAGACTCATGTAGCAAAGTGGCAAGCTACAAAATCAACACACAGAAATAAATGACCTTTTTATACACCAATAATGATAGGGAATAGAAGAAAGTCAAGAAGGCAATCCCATTCACATTAGTGCCACACAAACCTAAATATCTTGGAGTCAACTTGACCAAAGATGTGAAGGACCTATACAAAGAAAACTATAAAGCCCTGCTCCAAGAAATAAGAGAGAACACACGGAAATGAAAACAAATACTGTGCTCATCAATTGGCAAGATTAATATCATTAAAATGACAATACTCCCCAAAGCATTATACAGATTTAATGTGATTCCTATAAAGATACCCATGACATTTTTCAAAGAAGTGGATCAAACACTTATGAAGTTCATCTGGAACAATAAACACCCTCGAATAGCTAAAGCACTCCTAGAGAAAAGGAGTATAGGAGGCATTACTCTCCCCAACTTTAAACTGTAATACAAAGCAATAATTATCAAAACAGCATGGTTTTGGAATAAAGACAGACCCTCTGGCCTGTGTAATAGGCTTGAGTTCTCAGATAATGCTCCCCAGACATGCAATCACCTGATTTTTGACAAGGGAGCTAGAAATTCTAAGTGCAGCAGGGAATACCTCTTCAACAAATGGTGCTGGCAGAACTGGTTAGCCACTTGCAAAATAAGCAAACATAGACCCCCAGTTAACATCATGTGCGACGGTAAAATCCAAATGAATTAAATACCTTGATATCAGACTTGATACCATAAGGTATATAAAGCAACATGTCGGTAAAACACTCCAAGACATTGAGACTAAAGGCATTTTCTGGGAGGAAATTGTACTTTCCGAAAAAGTGGAAGCAGAGATCAATAGATGGGAATACATTAAGCTGAGAAGCTTCTGCACCTCAAAAGAAATAGTGCCCAGAATACAAGAGCCACCCACCCTGTGGGAGAAAATATTCAGTCAATACCCATCAGATAAAGGGCTAATATCCAAAATATACAGGGCACTGACAGAACTTTACAAGAAAAAAACATCTAAAATCCCATCAAAAAATGGGGAGAATAAATGAACAGACACTTTGATAAAAAAAGAAATACAAATGGCTAAAAGGCACATGAAAAAATGCTCATTATCACTGATCATCAGTTAGGTGCAAATCAAAACAACAATGAGATACCGTCTCACAACACAGAGATTGGCACACATCACAAAGAATGAGAACAATCGGTGCTGGCAGGGATGTGGAGAGAAAGGAACTCTTATCCACTGCTGGTGGGAATGCTGTCTAGTCCAACCTCTATGGAAAGCGATATGGAGATTCCTCCTAAAACTGGAAATTGAGCTCCCGTTCAATCCGGTTATTCCACTCCTAGGGATATGCCCTAGGAACACAAGAATACAATACAAAACCCCTTACTCACACCTATGTTTATTGCAGCGCTATTCACAATAGCCAGGCTCTGGAAACAACCAAATGCCCATCAACAGACGAATGGCTAAAGAAACAGTGGTACATATACACAATGGAATATTATGCAGCCGTCAGGAGAGATGAAGTCATGAAATTTTTCTATACATGGATGTACATGGAGTCTATTATGCTGAGTGAAATAAGTCAGTGGGGGAGAGAGAGACGCCAAATAGACTCACTCATCTATGGGTTTTAAGAAAAATAAAAGTCATCTTTGCAACCATCCTCAGAGACAATGAGAGGAGGGCTGGAACTTCCTGCTCACTTCATGAAGTTCACCAGAAAGAGTGGTGAGTGCAGTTATAGAAATAACTACACTGAGAACTACCATAATCATGTGAGTGAATGAATGAAGGAACTGGAAAGCCTGTCTAGAGCACAGGTGGGGGTGTGGTGGGATGGAGGGAGATTTGGGACAATGGTTGTGGGAATGTTGCACTGGTAAAGGGGGGTTTTCTCTACATGACTTAAACCTAATCACAGCCATATCTGTAATCAAGATGTTTAAATAAATTAAAAAAATACTTAAAAATAGAAAACTACAAAAGAAATAGTAAAGAAGTTAAAGAATTAAAGAAGTAAAGAATTAAAAGAGGACACATGAAAATGAAGACACATAACCTGCTCATGGATTGGGAGTATTAACATCATTAAAATGGCAATACTGGGGCCTGGGAGATAGCATGGAGGTAAGGCGTTTGCCTTTCATGCAAAAGGTCATTGGTTCGAATCCCGGTGCCCCATATGGTCCCCCGTGCCTGCCAGGAGCAATTTCTGAGCATGGAGCCAGGAGTAACCCCTGAGCACTGCC
>PVKC010009279.1:0-27062 GCA_004027635.1 Crocidura indochinensis
CTCAGGGTTTGCTTCTGACTTTGCTCAGGAATCACTCTTGGTGGTGTTTTGGGAACCATATGAATGCCAGAAATCAAACCCAGGTTTACTATACATAAAGCAAATACCCTCTCAGGCCCTTGGAAAGCCATTTATTATTTTGTATCACCACTATCATTATCATATCATCAATTTTATTTTTGGGGACCATACTCAATGGTGATCAGGATTTACACTTAGTTCTGTGCTCAGGAAATACTATTGATGATGCTAAGTCAAGAGACCATAAATATTGACCAAAAGTATAAATTGTGGTTGTTGGGATCCAAGACCAGTGCTTTCACTCCTGTAATTATCTCTCCCGCCTCTGGAATAGCTATTTAATGGTTAACTTTAAAGTCCATAATTATCTAGTGAAAGGTTTTCTCTAATCACTTGCCAGGAAAACAAGAATTTATGAAACATTATCTGCAGACCTATTCCAGTAAATATTAAACTCTTTCATTCTGTTCTATTTTCTGGCTCTGCCACCAAGCAACTCTGCAGTTGAGTTTACCTTGACCTTTCCTTCATGTCTATGAACACCTGTTATTTTTCTTTTAGGGATTCCAGGGAAAAGGAATTTGGAAACTGATGAAGTATATTGAGAACAGTAAATAAGTCTTCTCATCTATTTCAATAAACTATGCAAGCTGTATTGCCATATTAGTCGAGTGAGCAAAAGATCTCCAAATAGATATTTTTTTGCTGTCCCATTGATATAGCATTGTGATGATAAAAGATACTTTCACCCAAGAGAGAGGATTATTTTAAAGAAATAAACATTTAAGTTTAGAAAATACACACTTTTGGAGAATGTGAGAGGAAAATTGGAGACTGTGTAAAGAACTTCCAGATTATTTTCCAGATACTAACCTTTATGAGTTGTTTTGAGAATAAAAAAGTTTCTGTACAAACATTCTTCATGAAAGGCAGAAAATGATTGTCTCTTAATAGTCATTCCCCCTCCTCTACTTTAATTTAAAAATTGTCTCATTCTTAATGAGATCATCACAATTAAGGTGAAAACGGGTACACAAAATCAGGCAGGCTATCACCCTCCATTCATCTGTGCTCTTTATTATTTGATGTATCAGTCACCCATCATGTGAAAAGCTCTGGGGCATCTAGTGCTAAGGTAGAACTTGCTTAAAACCCAGAGGGATAAAGATTGTGATATAGATAATTTGAGGATATAATTTGAGGATATAATTAGGTAGTTAATTTCCTTAAGGGAGGCCAATTGAAAGCCAACAGGAGGAAATGGCATTGGAATGGAAAATTGAAGATTGGGTAGAACTAAGAGTTGAAAGTGAGGCATATTAAAATACAACACATACACAATATCTGAGACAAATGTGAAACTTCTCTTACAGAAGCAGAGAAAAAGATTGCCACTTCACTAAATTGGTCCTTTAAGAGCAAAGGTTTTATCACCCCTATCATCATTGTCATCATCATAATCATCTATTATGATGATGAGCCTAATGATCAGAGCATGGAAAGAAGGTAAAGGGAATTAAAGTAGTTCCTTTCCCCTTTATCTGTGAATGAGAAAGAAATAGCAATAATTTTATTCTGTCTATACCATCTCCTCCCAGCCACGTCTCAAAGCTTCCTTTCCTATCTCACAGCTAAATTATGCCATTAGGCATAGAACTTTTGTTGAATTAATTGCTTCTTGCATAGATTTATTAATTTTTTTTTTGCTTTTTGGGGCCATACTCGGTGACACTCTGGGGTTACTCCAGGATATGAGCTCAGAAATCGACTTGGGGGCTATATTGGATATAGTCTGGGGATCAAACCGCGGTTTGTCCTAAGGTTAGCACATGCAAGACAAATGCCCTATCACTTGCTCCACTGCTCCGGCCCCTCTTGTATAGCTTTAAAGTTTTCCTTTTTTTTCAGATTTATTGAGGCAGTATTGACTTTAAAATATACTTTTAAAATATGACTATTGTACACATGTACAAAAATGCACAGTAAAAGAATCCCACATACAACTGAAGTAACATAGGTTATCCCATTTTTCAAACCTTAGAGCTAATAGTTTATTAGCAAACTGTTAACTCTACATTTCTTTTCATATATATGAAGTTAGTACAGACTGCCTGAGGGAAGTGCAGAACCACTTTTCACATCCCCATCAGCATTCCAAACTATATTCACTGCAGGAGTCAGGACTGTACAGCAGCCAGCCCGAGCTCTATGAACAGCAACTTCTCTTTTTTAATTGAATCCCAGGAGTTCTCTCTTCCTTCTAGGCCCTTAGATGGCCCTCTAGAAATCAAGGATGTGTTGTATCTCTTTCATCAATGAGTGCCAGTCTCAGAGAGCAGCTTTGGGCAAGGTTATCATCTTCCGTTCTTTATTTTTCTCACTGGCTACCAAAATTTGTCCTCTTTGATGTATCAGCATATGAACACACATACACACATACCCCAGGCATAACAACCTTGTTGAAGGCAACAGAAACAGAGGTGAAAAAAAAATTTTTTTTTTCTTTTTGGTTTTTGGGTCACACCCAGCAGCGCTCAGGGGTTACTCCTGGCTCCATGCTCAGAAATTGTTCCTGGCAGGCACGGGGACCATATGGGGCACCGGGATTCAAACCGATGACCTTTTTCATGAAAGGCAAACGCCTTGCCTCCATGCTATCTCCCGGGTCCCAGAGGTGAAAAATTAAGCGAGCTTGAGTGAGACATCTGAGATGGCACAAAGCCTTGAGCCAATTTGTGCGAAAGTGTCAATGACTAAATCGCACCTTCTCCTTTCAGTAAAATCTTGTGTGTGTGTGTGTGTGTGTGTGTGTGTGTGTGTGTGTGTGTGTGTGTGTTTATTTTAAGACCATTTGCAAGTCAGCCTGAGGTTGTAATTGACCATTTTTTACAATGAAGACTTTCTAACTTCCAGAAATGTAGTTATATTAGACCACAGAAACATTTTTTTTCCAGAAGTCGTTGGTTACAAGCCAGTAGACAACCACAGACAATCCCAGGAGGAATGAGGTTCTGGTCTGATTTTCATGCATTACTTAGTATTTCCCTCTTTCCAACCTAACAGCTGTTCAAATGTGCAGAAATAAACAGGAACACTTTGGGCAAAAGCTCTTATCCTCATCATTCATGCCTAGCTCCAGGTCGCTCTATCTCCCTTTGTCCAGGGTCCTACTTCTAATCTGACCAAGGTCACCCCAGAAGAAATCTGAACCTCTAAAAGGCACTAAAACCATAGTTGCTGTGAATGCTGCTGCCTCAAATTATTTCCCTGCTATGGTGACACCCGGTTAGAGAGCAACAGGAGTGTCCCAGCATCCTGGGTGAGGGGTCCCCCCATCTCTTGCATCCCCTGTTTGGAGAACTGGGCTCCAAACCTTGCGCTCAGCTACCAGATGCTCTCCCAGCTGCAGCTTCTCAGATGCTTTCTGGGGGACACGGTTTAAGCGACTTGCAAGCACCCCAGCCCACACACACCCCACTTGGAAGGCACCGAGTTCAGCACCCTTGCTCTCCAGCATTGCTCCCCAAAATCTCCGCCAGCGCACCCGACCTCCCAGGAAAGTTGCTCGCGCGCATTGGAAGGGGCGTCATCGCCTCCTAGCAACGCTCCTAGCAACCGGATAACATCTGCTCCCTCTGGTCCAATGCGAACCCAGAACCAACTGCGCGCCCGCCTAGCGTGGCCGAACCCCGAGTGAGCAAGAAGCGCTTTGGAGACTAGAGGGAAGGACCTGCAGGAAGCCCGGGCAGCCAGCTGAGCTGCTGTTTGCTGCTGCTGGTGCTACTGCTGCTGTCTTGGCTGTCTCTGTCATCTCTCTCTCCATCTGCACATCCCACTGTCTGAAGAGTGACAGCACCCCGAAAACAGGAGGGAGCAGCGAACCCCACTCTTGGACCAAGCAGGTGCATGCCCAAGTCTCCCTCCCGGTGAGTGGACTCGACTTGCAAGGGTGAGTCAGTCTTGCAAGGGACCCCTGCAGCCAGGTGCCTCCTTCTTGCACCTCATGCATTAAGAATAGAAGATGTTTGGGGGGACAGTCCCATCCCCTTCTACCACCAGGCATTGAAAAGTGGCAAGTTGCTCTTGCAGAAGGATCAGATTTGATGATGCTTTTTAGTTTAAGATCTGGGGGTTGGTTCTTCAGGATGGCGTTGTGTTGATCTTTGTGTTGGGAAGTTTGCAGCCCTCCTTGTTTGTTTTTTGTTTTTGTAAAGAGCCTTTGACTTTGCTTGCTAAGTACATTTGGAGAGCTGGCCGGTGCAAAACCCAGCTGCAGACTAAAATGACATAGCATAGTATCGCTTTCCTGAATCAACACGTATGAAGAGCAACCTTCTTTTTTTTTTTAAGATCCTGCTCTGGAAAGGGTCCATTTGGCCGGAGCTAGCCCTTCACTGTTGCTCAACGTCCTGAAAAGTAACCATAGTAACTCACCTCTTTTTTAAACGGGATCCTCCTTATTGGCTGCCTATCTTCCTTTTGGAAAGCTCATCTCTCTAAATATAGAAGATGATGAGATCTGGAAGCATACATCTATGTAGGAAAAAAGGTGCCGTTAAACATGGCCTTTGAAAGAAAAAAAAAACAGTCTTCAAAGGAAAAGTGCCATTTAGCTATTTAAAATCTTGTGAGGCAAGCGGTGCAAATTCCACAAAATGACTGAAGAAGTCTGTTTTGACTAAACTGTTGGGTTGTTAACTTTAGAGGGAAAAAATGCCCTGAAGTCATACAAAATAGAGCACTCAACATCAAATTGCATAGCATTTGTCTCTGATTAGGGGGGAGCATCAACTCCTCCCCCCACATAATTCTTCCAAAATAATTTCCAGTAAATATTGGTGAGAATAGTACTTCTTCCAAAATGCTGGAATAGCTAAGCCTCCTCATATTTAAAGTCCAAACTGGAGGATATTAAAACTTCGTATTTTAGAAGGCTTATCTGTTTGATCTAGACCGACTCCACCTCAAAATTTGTGATAGTGTCTTAGTGATTACTTTTGACTTGATAACTATTTCAGAGCAGGTTCTATTCTTCCAGTGTTATTTGTAAGTGTCTCCTTGTTACTATCTCAGGTGACCATTCATGAGCCCAAGGCTGTGAGAAATGCTTGCTGTGCAAAGGAGAACACTCTCACCAGATATTCTGAAGCTATCTTAGAGATATACGTTTCAGACTGATTCAGCATTACCAGGTAATCACTAACTCAAAAGCAAAATACTATTTAAAAATGTATCAAGAAATAAATGCTAATGTAGCATTACCATAACTTACAAGATCAATATAAGGCTTGTTTATAGAAATGGTTGCTGGGTACAAGTCAATAGTGGTTTTCTGGAGTAAGGACATTTGTGGGTTGGCAGATTTTCTCTTTAAAGACCCAATGAAAGAGGGGGGAGGAGAGATTAGATAGACTGGCTCAGGGACCATGTCAAGAGAAGCCTGATGGACTCACTGATGTATGTCTGAATGAAGAAAATAAAGAGACATCTTTAAGCTACAGAAAAAAGTATTGTGGTATTTTTTTAATTTAATTTCCACTGAGGTCATGATCATAGAAACTCATGAGTGTTAAGGATTTTAAATTCATTTTCAATTTTGATTTTTTTCATGGATAGATTTTTTAATGAGTTCTCAACCCTTTAGCATTGTATAACTCTTACATTTACTGAACCATCTATGTGTAGTTTCTCTAGGTTCCCAGCCTAGGAAATTATCTCTGAGTTCAATAAAATATGCTATGTTTTTTTTCTTTTCTCTGACTTCCTTAATCAGACAGATAATTGCGCACATCCCCAAAGAAACAAATCTATTTGAAAAATGATCCTAGTGCTTTTATATATCTTTTATATTTCAAGAATTGAATACCACTCATTTCCATCATCACTTACTGAAATTTCTTCAGTTTAACAGTTTGAACATTAAAAGTGACACTTGAACCATTAAATGTGTTAGCTTTAGCACTACCCACCCTTTTGCTGCTATCTTCATCATTATTATCATATTTTTGATGGAAAATAAAACCAAAGAGAAAAAGTAAGATTTATAGACAATTACCACAAGATGTATCTATCATTCTGTTCATGCTATCAATCTGAGGAAAGTTTGAGTAAAGAAACTGCTGGTTTTGTCTTATGTATATGCATTTTTGCATTAGTTATTCATACCATCCTATATTTTGTATACTATGCATATAAATTTGGAATAATTCAATACTCTTTAATTTATGTGAATAAGTCTGCCCTTTCCTTAAGATGATTGCCAAAATACAAATAGTCATATGTCAAAGGTTCTTAAATTTTAATTTTGATTCTGTAATGAATGTATAATATGCAGAGTATATGTTGTTCAATATTTATGAAAAGGTCTTTTAATGAGTCATTAATCAGCATGCATTAGGACTATTAGCCTTAAATATATAAACTAACTCAATCTACCATTATAATATAAGCATTTAATACTAGAAGCATTGCTAAATCCCAACAGAGTGTGAAAAAAATCCCACGAATGTGTATTTAAGAATGTTGTACCATTTATTAATTTTAAATTCAGCTTTGCTTATATAATGTGTACACACATATAATAAATTAAAAAAGAGACAGTGACAGGGCTAAAAAGCCTTAGAAAAGTCTGAGGGAGATTAAACAACGTTAAAACTGAAACTTATATAGAACTTCCCTGTTTGGAATATTTTAGGTTTTCCAAATGAAGTATTTTATTTCCTATTACTTTCCTGAAACCTAGAAAATGTTTTGAAAAGGAGAAACATTGAAAGATTTGAATAAGATACTGCGTCTCTTGCCTTTTTCCACATCTGGACTCTCCATGAGGAGTTAGGCCAGCTGACTCTAGTTATCAAAACACCAATATCCAACAAGAGCACTAGAGCCAAGATATAACTCGTTCAGATTTCTCTATTTGTCAAAGCAAACTAGTTTATATGCTATTTGTCATATGCTTCAAAAAACCAGAAACAGTTAAGTCAAATTATGATTTAATAATGAGCATAACCATTTGCATTAAACTGAGAGAAATTTAAGTTTTGGGGGGAGCTGATCTTGTCAATCATTCATCCTACCCACTTTTTAGCATATTTTATCTGTCTGAAGAGCATCAGTATATATATTTTAAATATTACTACTTTTAGTCATGCAATTATTGTGTAATTTTCCCTGATGAAATCAGGTTAATAACTTTTATCTAGTATATTGCAGTTATTCTCAGTAGGGGTGATAGGAGGATCTTAATGAAAAATATTAAGGGCCTGGTATGTTCTGTTCAATATTGTAATACAATTTTGTATTTGGAAAATTAAAAACAATATTTTACATTGTACAATACAGAATGTAAGGTGCAGTAACAGTATTTAAATATATTTTTGGCAACTCCTGGCAGTATTCAGAGCTTACTCCTGGCTCTGCATTCAAGGATCACTTCTGTCAGGCTTGCTTAGTGGATCATTGATGTACCTGTCTATGATTGAACTTAGGAAGTCTGTGTGGAAGCAAGCACCCTAACTGCTGTACTATAACTCCAGTCCCACAGCAGAGAATTTTGATCATAGGTAGAAATACAACAGTATTATAAATATTACTGATTCTTGTAAAGGGAGAAAGGACAGACTTGAAGTGAGAAATCTCCTTTGTAGTGGTATATCACACAAAGTATTGTTTTGTATTGCTTTATAAGAACTATGTAAAATAGTATGAGGTAGAGAAATCAAGAAAAACTAGGGATAATATCAAAGAATCAATTCAAGAATAAGAGCGTCAGGGGCCGGCAAGGTGGCGCTAGAGGCTTGCCTTGCAAGCACTAGCCAAGAAAGAACCGCGGTTCGATCCCCAGGCGCTCCATATGGTCCCCCCAAGCCAGGGGAAGTTTCTGAGCGCTTAATCAAGAGTAACGCCTGAGCATCAAATGGGTGTGGCTCAAAAAACAAAACAAAAAAAGAATAAGAGCATCAATTCTATAACTATATACAAATTGATTTATTATTGTTGAGCTCATTTCTTTATATCTGACGTGGGAATAAGACCACCTCAATCAGAGAGGCTGTGCTTAAATTTGAACATAATGTTAGTTAATGAAGTACCTAGAGATATTTATAAGATAGGTACCATGTAAAATAAGACTATTTTACCAAAAGATAATTTCAGATGATTATATAATTTAGATATCATATGAATAAGGATAAAGAATTCCAAACTGCAGAATAAATTCTCATGTATTTTTAGTGTATGAAGTTGATTCTAGTTTTTGTACTTTTCTCCAAATCTCCTAGAATACCTGGATAGATTTATTTTTGTGATATGTGATTTTGTGAATTTTTTAAATTTTTGTTTATTTTTGTGATTTGTGATTTTTGGATAGATATTTTGTGATATGATACCCATAGTCATATAAAAGTGGAAGATGATGAAGGTGATGTACATCAGATTTTTTTAAGTTCACTTTCTTCAATGTATTAGGGATTAAAGCATAGCTATAGAGCTGGATCTATGAGGGAAATTATAGCATCTTCCTAAATATTATTGGTAAACTACTTACTGGAATTTTTACCTAGCAACATGGTTGATTTGTCAATTTTACTTGATTCATTCCCAATTTCCACACCAGAAGATAAAGTGAAAGGAAGCATCACCTTAACAAGAAATGTGCTTCTGAAGGGTCATAAATCTGAAACTTTACCCACAAAATCCTATCATATTTCTTTTCTATCATTAGTGGCCAGATCATGGAAGCAGTATTGTTTTGGTACAGCATCTAACTTAACTTCAAATTACATGGTAGATTTGAATTGAATGATGTTCAGTTTGGTTTAATAGCCATGACCAATGGAAGAAGATGAGTGAGTGGAACTGGAGGAACTTTTATTTAATAGTTTATGCCTGTGTTAGACCCTACCAAGCAACATACATAATGCTTGAAGAACCCTTCCAAACCTATGGCTGTTGTTATCTTTTGAAGTTCTTAGGGAAGACTTCCAAAAACGTCATCTTATTGGTAGTTTTGATCTACCAGTAGAACAAATATTGTGTTAGGATGAATAATAACTCTACAGAAACAGATTAGATAAAAACTGATTTTGAGTCCATGGTAGGAAGCTCACCACAAATAATGGAACAGTGCTGTTAGGGTAGAGAAGGCACCACTAAGACAATGATAATCAGAATTGATCATGCTGGACATGAACTGGGTGCTGATCAGATAGATAAAATAATAGGCACTGTACCCCTTCATTATCAATAGTGCAAATTACAGTGCCTATAAAGGAGGCAAAACGGGGGGAGAGAGAGAGGAGTAAAATGTCTGCCCCAGAGGCAGGCACGTGGGTGGGAGAGAAACTGGGAACATAGGTGGCAGGAAATATGCACTAGTGAAGGGTGGTGTACATTGTAAGACTGAAAACCCAATCATGAACATCTTGGTAACCACAGTGTTTAAATAACAGGAGGAAAAAAAAAACTGATATAATGGGGCCGGAGCAATAGTACAATGGGCAGGGCTTTGCCTTGCACACAACTGACCTGGGGTTGATCACCTGCATCCCATATGGTTCCCAGAGCCTGTGAGGAGTGATTTCTGAGCAGAACCAGGAGTAATCACTGAGCACCACTGGGTGTGTCCCAGAAATAATAACAACTGGTTTGATTTTTACTCCTAAGGAGCAAGTTATCCAGAAAGGTGCTAGGCAAGAGATTATGAGAGACATAATAGAGACATAATTATGAGAGACAAAATCTACAAGCTAAAGGCAGAGCATGACCATTTCAAATGTAGCATCATTGTCTACTTTTTTGGGATGCAGTTGTGAATGTAATGCTTAATACTCAAGATATGACAAATGTTCTACTTATAGCACAGTACTACTAATGAATGGGGTACATAACCTTGTTTTTAAAAGAGTGAAGTCATTGTTTGTTGAACAGAAAAAAGTACAGCTATAGGACAGACACTCTGTAACTCATTTTAAACAACACTTTGTGAGGTTGGAGAGATAGTTTAGGGGGTTATGTACTTCCCTTGCATGCATTTGATCCTGATTTGATTCTTGGCACTGCATGTGGTCTTTAAGAGAAACTAGGAGCAATTCTTGAGCGCAAAATTAGGAATAAGCCCTCAGTGCAGCTGGGTGTGGCCCAAACCCAAAACACAAACCTAAAACAACAGCAACAACAAAACCGAAAATAATCATTTTATTTCATTAAAATGTAGCACAATGATATTGTTTTCAACTTTACTCCATAAGAAAATGTTTCAACTTTAATCCATAAGATCCTTTAAAATGATGTAAATGATTAATTATTTAATAATTAACGATGTAAATTAAACGGTGCTCTTTAAAATAGCCACCTTACTGCAGGTAAAGCATTTGCCTTCCCTATGGACAAACCAGGTTTGATCCCCAGACCTCCAGATGGTTCCCTGATCTTACCATGAGTAATTCCTCTGTGCATAGCCAGGAGTATGCGCTGAGCAACAGGTTGTGGCCCTAAATAAAAGACAAATAAATAACATATGTTGTCCAAAAAATAGGACCAGAAAATTATGTAAAAGTATTTTCTGCCATTTAATAAGATTATTTAGAATAGCCGAATGACAGTAGGATAACTATAGATAAAAAAATAAGGTCTTAAGGAAGGATTTTCATAAGTGTTGTCACCAGCAAAGCATTATTTAGATAGGAAGAAATACATAATCTTGAAAGCAACTATCAGGTAGTACTATATATTCAGGGAAATTGATAAGAGCTTGGAAGCCAAGACCCAGCTTTACTGTAACTTGTTGTTGATCAGAGACTAGATTCTCTAATTTATGTCCTCCATTAGGCCAAACATTTTTTTGTTTGCTTGTTTTTCGGTCTGTGGCTGCACAGCTAATGAGATAATGAGACAGTCTCAACTTTGCTTTTGCAATATATTGATCAAAGGATTATGGTGAAGAAAATTAAAATCGTACCAGGATTTAGATACAGTAAACTCATCACCTCACTGTTTTACAGTTTTTGACAAAAAACAGATGACTATAACACGAGTTATGTTTTTTACTATTGTCTGTTCCCTCAAAGCGTTTGTAAATTAATTTGCTGATGATCTTTTCTTAATGTACTGCCCCTGAGCCAAGTACCAAATGAAATCACTTGTACAATAATAAAATTTCAGTTGTCTGGAGACGGTGGCAGGAAGAACATTTGAGCAATTGTTAATAATTATATTCTAAGTGTTTATTTAAAGAAATGTGTATGAATTGTACTGACAGGGCCTTGATTAGGGTGGGATGGTTATTTTACATTCTGTGAATTAATTTGTTAGATTTGAAATTTTGTATTATGAAATATGCTGAGCCCCATGAAGATTTATTGTGTACCCAGTGGTTACATTAAAAACAATATAAGGGGACCAGAAAATATCTCAAAGGGTTGAGTACATGGATGCATGCAAGAGTCTTGGAGTTGGAGTTGGTCTATTGAGCACAGAATCTTGACCCTCCCTACCCCCTTGAGTACCATTGGGTCAAGCATTGTAGCTTTCTCCCCCAAATAGATTTACTATTCATTCTAGTATTAGCCATTTTTCTCTCAGAGATAAGTTTAGATTCAGCCTGATTCAGTTTTATAATTTGTATGCTGTTCTCAGAGCACATGGCACAGAATATGAAGCTGTTATTAAGAAAAGTAATGTTATTTATTTCTATTTCATCATCAGTGTTATTTGAATAATAAATATTCAATTCAGGTTGAATTGCTATTTTTAGTTACAAGAGAATGAGCTAAACACATTTACATATATATATTTCTTGAATATATTTCTAAAGTATAAACTTTAATTCTCCAAAGGGCTATTAGATGTTTTAAAAACAATTCATGGGGCCTGGGAGATAGCATGGAGGTAAGGCAAATGCCTTTCATGCAAAAAGATCATTGGTTCAAATCCCGGTGCCCCATATGGTCCCCCGTGCCTGCCAGGAGCGACTTCTGAGCTAATAGCCAGGAGTAACCCCTGAGCGTCACCGGGTGTGCCCCCCCCAAAAAAAACCAGAAAAAAAACAATTCACATTTTAATGCCCCAAACATTATAAAAGGACAATTAATTCTTTGCATTATTATACTACCTAGACATTTTATATTTCTCCTTCCTTCCATCCTTCCTTTTTCCTTCCTTCTTCCATCCATCCATCCTTCCTTCCTTTCTTTTTCCTTCCCTTTTCCTCCCTCTCCCTCCTTTCCTCCTTCCCCTCCCTCCTTCCTTCCTTCCTTCCCTCCTTCTCTCCTTCATTCTCTCCTTCATCCCCTCCTCTCCTTCCTTCTTTCCTTCCCTCCTTCTCTCCTTCCTTCCCTCCTTCCCTCCCTCCTTCCCTCCTTCCCTCCCTCCTTCCCTTCTTTCCTTCCTTCCTTCCTTCTCTCCTTCATTCTCTCCTTCCTTCCTTCCTTCCTTCTCTCCTTCATTCTCTCCTTCCTTCCTTCCTTCCTTCTCTCCTTCATTCTCTCCTTCCTTCCTTCCTTCCTTCCTTCCTTCCTTCTTTCCTTCCTTCTTTCGAGTGGTGGTGTTGATTAAGGATTACTCCTGGATTTGTGCTCAAGCATAACTACTGGTGGTATTCAGGGGACAACATGGGGTGCTAAGAAACCACTCTATGTTGGCTATATAACAGATCAGTGCCCTACCTGTACTGTATCATGTCTCTTGTCCCGGTGGACTTTATTTTTCAACTTGACAATTTGAAGCATTCTTTTACAATCTTTTAATTCTCTAATTATAAGCTAGTATCTCTGGGAGGCAGGGTGGAAATGCTTCTTTGTGATCTATCTGTGCCCATTGGCATCAATAAGAATTAGCATTTGATTGAGTGAAAACCTTATGCTAGTCACAGTGCCAGTCACTTTTCATGAATTATTTCAGTGATTCTATGAGCCAGTATTATTTCTATCCCCACTTTGCAAATGAGATTTGTAAAGAGTTTATGTAATTTTTTCAAGGTCACACACCTTCAGAAGCAACAGAGCTGGAATTCAAAGAAGCACTTCCATCTAATTTGAAACTTAAAACTGAAATGCTTAGCATATTGTAAACCATTGAGTACCTCATTGGTAAAGTTTGGGGGTTGATCCAAGTGACTAATGAGTTTTCAGCCCTGATTTGTTTGAGTTCCAATCCAGCAAAAAACAGCCAATGTTAGAACTTACGTTTGCTGTATATTTTAGCTTTAAAGTAGCTAAAAGCATTCTCACAAAATTTGATGTTGAAAACATTTTAAATAGCTAAAGAGCCTGCTAGGAGGTAATTGTCAAGCCAATCCCAGCCATGAATGCTTTTTCTGTATTTCTATAACACACGGGGGTGTTTTAAGAGCAATAAACTAAGTAGCTAAATGTGTAGCCCATAGAGCTGAGGATTCAAATATAGCATACCGACCCCCAAGAATTTATTCTGGTTTCATGACCTGATGTTTTCATGTATATCTTAGCCTAAATGCTTGAAGATGACCAGATAAGCCCATCTGAACCTTGGAGACATGCTATATATATATATATGTTATATATGATATATATCTTAATCATATATATGATATATATCTTAATATGTTAAAAACAAATATCTTCCACTACAGTATGTAATACAACAAAATATTGTATCTGACATTTGGTTTAACAACCTGCAATCAGTCCTCAGTTGTAAAATTCATTAAAAGTGTTTAAATTAGTTCTAAAATGCTATAGATATTGATTACTTTGAAAAAATGCAGAATTTGTATAGAATCATAATTTAAATTTGAGTTTTTTTTAAATCATCCTTTTCTTTATGGTAACTCAGTGTATTTTTTGAATAGGTCATTGACCTGTTCTGTTTATAACACTAATCTTCATTGATGTTTTTTAATGTGAACCCAGAATTTATGTTGAAAAATGATCTCATACTTTCTTCACTATTTAGTTAAAAGGCAGTCTGGCTTTGGTCATGATGATGTGGCATTCGAGCCAATGTACCCAATGTAGCAATAATAATAACAAAACAATTCAATTAAGCCAATTGCTTGGCATTCTAAAAAGACAATCAGTTGGCTAAAATCTGTGCTTTTAAACTTGCCTTTGTAGTATTTCTACTCTTCCTGTCTCTTATTAAAACATAGAGACTCTCAAAAATATAATAAGTCATCAACCTCTCCTAGAAATGAGTGAGAAATAAAAATTCTGTTCCTAACCCAAACCCACTAAATTAGAAACTCTGGGGGTGGGAACCAGCAATCTGTTTAAGGAAGGGTGGTTTTGATGCTCACTAACAGTTGAGAACCCATGAGGCATCTATTAGTACTAAGTTCTAAAAAAATTTTAGGTGCAGTAATTAGCTGCCTTCATAGAATAACAAAAACCTCATATAAGTGTTTGGTTAAGTACTTAAAAAATATATGTAAAAGGCTAGATTGATATTACAGTGGGAAGGTGCTTGCCTGCAAGTTTTAGCCAACTACCAGGAGTGATCCCTGATTGTAGAAACCAGCGGTGCCCCATCTTAATATTAAAAATATTAAAATAACCTTCACCCCCCCAAACTCCAACAACAAAAAAGCAAACGAACACACACAAAATACACAAAACATATAACAATAACAATCCCCCAAGTAAGCCAAAACAAAACAAAAACAAAACCCCATAGTAATCAGTCCCTAAGCAATTGTGTTTAATGTTGTTTCCTTTGTTTCAATATATCAATTTTATTCTCCTTTTCCTCTAACCTTTTGAAATTTTTTAAAATTACTTATTAGCTGAGTTTTGCCTATTGAATTCAGGACTTATGGAATATATTACTAATTGTTGTCATCGCTGTAATTATGAATGGTCAAACACATCATCTCTTTTTAGGTTAGACTTGCCAGTGGCTTAACAATCTTATAAAGTTCTGGTTTTATGAAACATGCCATCTCAAATTTAAGGCACTCACTCTGACTTTTAATCTACCATGGTGCCAGTAAAATATTGGACTCCTGTAGGTGTGATTTTGTAGGCTTTCCTGATAGTTTAGAAAATCCATACAGCTACAAAAAGCTGCAGGCAGAATGAGTAAGATAGATGCCATTGAGAAAAAGAAAAGCTAGCAGGCTGTTGGAGGGAAAATTTTCCAGTGTTTAATAGTTATGAAATTTAACACTTCAAACAAAAGTATTTAATTTTTGTCCTTTTTTTTTTTTATCCAGTACATTAATAAACTACTCATTTTGTGAATCAACCGATTTTCCCACCTAGGGAGATTTAAAGGTGTAGGTTAAGTGTAAAGTATGTGATATTTTAACTTTCTGGTGTTACTCCCAGAGGTTGAATGAGTGCTAAGTCAGACTGTTTGTATTATAAATTCATTCAGTGCTGTCCCTAGAAGCTTGTCTGTTGCCTTTCTTATTGAAATTGTCTCTTTTCTGTAATAGGAGCACCACCTAGAGTACACACTAGGAACTTTCTTGAAATCAAATTATTCTTTTAATAAAAATATGCTTTCAGAAAACTGCCCTTTAAATCAGAATCCTTAGTAGCAATAGTATTAAAAAAATAGAGAGCAAAGATTGTTGCTCTATATCATATCTATATAGATATAGATATCAGATCTATATAGATCAAGATTTATAATTAGAAATGAACTTAACCTCTTTTAAGTCATGTGTTAGTATAGACTGTCTAACCATAAGATGTTGACTATAGTTATTTCTTTAGAATATAAAGCATCACTGATATTTTACACTAAGATGAGCAATTCAATATTACTTAATGCCCCTTGTAATTAGTTTGATTAACTAAAAATGTTATAAATGTGAATCTTTTTTTCCATTTTTTTTGTGATTCAACATCACTTTGGTATATATATACACTCACACATATATTTGATATATATAATATATATTGCTTTGGGGGCCATACCCAGTGATGGCCATGGGTTACTTCTGGCTATGCACTCAGAAATCGCTCCTGGCTTGGGGGACCATATGGGAGGCCAGGGGATCAAACCAGAGTGCATTGTCCTAGATTATCACATGCAAGGCAAATGTCCTACTGCTTGCGCCATTGCTGTGGTCTCATTTAGGGGTATATATATATATATACTTAGGGGTATATTTTATATATATATTTATATATATATTTAGGGGTATATTTTAAAAAAGTTATGGAATAATGTTAAATAGAGATTTGGTAAGTATTATTATGAGGCTGTATAAATAAGTAAATAAAAAATCTACAATATAGAATATAAATGTTTGGATCTCAATGATAGCACTTTTCTGAAAATATTAATACTGACTGCTTCACCATGCAACTTGTTGAATACAGAGTATTCAATTTTGGGGATAGCAATTCCGTTGACAAGTAGAATTCATGACATGATTTTGGCTCCAATATAATCTGACTTTTCTCCAACTTAATTTTGTTTAGCTCATCTGACAAAAGTATTACTATATACATTAACAACGTCGAAAGTAGCCTACTTTAAGAGAAAATATGCAGAAGAAGAAGATTTACATCAAGATTACCATGGGTATTTTCCAAAAGTAAGTGTTTGTTTATTATTTTTCATTGATGTAAGTCTTCTCAGTAGGAAAGGGCTCTGCTTTTAATATTTAAAAAAGATAGTTAAACTTGTGCATAATAAACAAAATACACAGAAATAAAAAAGGAGAGAAACAGCATCTTAATAATATCTTTTACATGTTAGATATATAGAAACCTGTTATGGGAATAACATGTCAGGGCCTAAGACAACAGAATTTGAAAACTGATCTACAGAACTTAATGAAGAAGGTAGGGAATGGGGTGGAGTTAATTGAGGCAAGGGGAAGGTGGGGGAACACTCTAGTGTGGGTGTGATGTTGGGACATCCTCTGCATAAAACAATGTCCTTTAACAGTGCTTAAAATAAAAAGTGACATACAATAAATTAAAAATTTAAAACCAAATGTGAAAACCATAGACATTAGGCCTTATTATAAACTTGGGAACAGGATTATAAGAACAAGAATTTATAAGAAGAAGATTATAAGAATAAGATTATAAGAAGATTATAAGAACAAGATTATAAGAATAAGCAAATAAAAATAGGTGGATGTAATGATGTGTTTGCTTTCTAGCACCTGATATTGCCTGAGGACAGGACTTGCATTCTCAAACTTTCTCTGGAGAAGCTCAGGTTTCTCGAAGACCCGGAAACCTATTTAAGGAGGTCTGTGTTAATTAACAATTTGCTGAGGAAGATCCATCTAGAGACGGAGAAAGAGAGCTATGAATACTTTAAAGAAGCTCCCTGCTATAAGACTGCTTATTCCGATACAAGAAAACGGCTGAAGTTTATGGTACAAGAATGCTGTTCTCAGTCTCTCTATTATGAAGAACTGCATTCATATCATATTGTGCCTTATGCTTCGGAGAATGCTATTTATGGGATGGGCTATACTAGCAGCCACTTGGAGCAAAATTCTCAGTTGCTTATTTATAAGATGAATTAAAGTAACTGTTAAGTCCATTTTGTTTCTAAATGCCTGACCTGTTTATAGTGAAGATGTCAACCTCTGGCACTAGTTCCCAATGCACTTTGGATCAAAGAGGAGATGCATGCTGATCTGATTGAAGAGATCTCTGGTTATTACTCAGCAGTCCTTTCAGTTACCAAGTCAAATGATAAAAACATTACCCTTATTATAATGTCACTAATAAGTGCAAGGGAGGCAAAATTCTCCCCTTAAGATACAAAAAAAAGTGTATCTATATAGGAAAACCTATATGGAGCCTCTATAGAACAGTGAAGATTATGACACTCCCGACTCCTAAACCTATTCAATGGAGAGTGACAACAAAAAAATACAATTGATAATGTCTCACTCCATTGGATCAAGATTAAGTGTGGGTTGTAAATTTAATTAATTTCTGTACATAACGAGAAGAGTAACTTTATTTCTCAAAGGCAAGCATTGTGCCAAACAATTGAAAGCATTTTTATACCATTAAAGACAATCCAAGATGGGGTAAACAATACAACTCAATTACTGAATGTAACAACCAGACTACTACAAGCTGATCCATTTTATTTTTTAATTTTGCCTTGATAGACTTTCCTCAAAAGGTGAAATTTGATTAAAAAATAAAGAAAGAGCCTTGCAGATGGGTTTATCTTTTATTTCTAAGAATTGGTTGAAATTTTGGTGGGCCTTTTGTTAAGACCTCAATGCTTTAGTTGTGATGTCTGTTTCATAGGCCGTGATCCTCAGGAAAATGATAGGCAAGTAAAATTTGTTTAATAAGTTGATCATTTCAAAGATCTTGCCTGCCAAAATTGGTAATAATTTAAACGAAGCATAAAACTATTTCTTCATCTAAAAGTGCATTTAAGGCTACCTGGGTTAAACTTTTTGCACTGATTTTGTATAATAGTTGATGATACAATTTTGACAAAACGTTTTAGAATGCTTTTGATGGCAAAGTTTAAATAGTTCCCTATATTTTGCAATTGAAAAATCATTATTTAACAAAACGGATAGATTCCTGAGACTATTGTTGAAGTGGTTCGTAATGTGTTCTTTGAGGTTTGAATATGATGTCTGATTTCAATGTCCAGAGCTATGTCCTAAACAGCATACCAATTAAGGACTTGTCATTAACTGATGAAACAGATTGGGAAAACTAGGTGCCAAAGGTATAGTCAAGAAAATACCAAAGATGTAAAAGCGAGTGTTAGTGAGACTATGATAATAAAGATAAGAATCTAAAATAAAGGTTTTCACAGGACCAGACCATTGGTAAGGGGCTTGGAAATGATTTCATTACTAATATGCTTTCAAGTCATAATTCCAATAATCAAAGGTCCTACTCCAAGAGAACATATCCTCTTCAGTGATCCCATGTTCTCACAAATTTAGTTACCATGATTTATTGACATTGTATAGTCTCTATTTAAATGTTAGCTTGTAAACATAAAGGCCTACCCATTATTCAAGGAAATTTTCATTTTAGTTTTGATTCATTGCTTCCTCCCTCTCTCATGATCATTAGGTAGTTATATTTGATATAAAACATAGAGATACCCTATTACCATGCACTATTTAAGGCCACACACACACATACACACAGATGTATGACATTGAAAAAAACTATTAGGGTTCTATTGAACTATTCAATTACATTAGGAACTAAAGCTTTAGTATTCTAACTTAAAATTTAGAATTATTGCTTCTTTTAAAAGACAATGTAGTTTGAATGATGAAATAGCTTTTAACTACAAATAAAACTATTTAAAAATCAATCGAGGGTCAACATTTGGCACCAAAGTTAAATTATTTTTGGATATTTACAAAATACCTTATTTCTTAGGACATTTATTTTAAAATGTAGATTTCAAAAATAGGGATATTGAAAGGGCAAAAAAATCTAAATTTATTGCATCATTACACCATCATATACCTTAAAATGGAATTTGTTCCCAATAGTTTAAAATTATTTATGAAATGAATATTTGGCTTGGTTTTCAACAATATATGCAAGAACATATAATGATGATAATAAATATGACTTAAAATGCTATATTTGAAAATGGTCTAAAGTCAGAAATGCACATACTTTGGAAAAGAGAGATTTTTCAATAAATTGTGAAATATTTAATGCATGTCAAAAATTTTAAAGCCAGAACTCTTGGACAAAGAATTCACAATATACTTAATCTGTTTTATTTGATAACATCATCAAAGGCTCTCTGATCTATATAGTCATTTATAGAGAAACCAGCGGTATCTGTGAATATATTTCTTTTCTTTAAAGGTTGATTTCAAACAGATTAGTTAAAATATGCTCTAGGGCATTTAATATTTTCTAGTGAATTGCCTATAGATAAGGAATAAACTAATGTTATCTTGACTTAAAATAATTTTTGTTTAAACCATGTAAACTTTTCTGAATTAACCAATTAAGTTTGTTGTCAATTTTCTATGTAGGACTGATCTATAAGGACTTCGTACACAAATATGTTCTCATGACCAAACCCTGTAAGTTTTTTTTTTTTTACAATAGAAGTCAGAGTTAAGACAGTAGTTATGGCATTTTATGAGTCCAGATATCCTTTCTCAGGTGGCAAGTGCTATCTTTTGAATAAGAAAGATGACAGGAAGATATGAATGCTTTTCTTTGGTAATGTTGAGCAGAAGTGGTCGACTAAGCAGTGTAAAGGCCTAGAAAAAAATTTTTAAAAGAAACACGAGAAAACATAGGGAGAAAAGAGGAAGGGAAAGAAAATAAAGAATCAGAAAAATAAGGAATAGTATGTAAAAATAAAAGTTGTTTTATGTGAGAGGAGATACATGATTGTACAATTTTACTCTATTATGACTATAAGTTCTATTTGGCTGTAGATTTCAAACACTATTATCCCTATTTTTTCATTCACTCATGATTCATTCATCAGTGTTTAGAGTCTATGTATCATCTGTGTTCTATGAAGTATTATATTGTGGTAAGATATCTTTTAAATTAAGGTCCTGGGTGATGAGAAATAAAAGTAGAAATGAGTAAAGTTGGAGGAAAGTCTAAAGAGTAATCCTATATTTGTATAACTCATCATCAAATTTTAGTGTACAACTTAAGATTGGATAAATTATGTTAGAGGAATTCATTGTTATGTAGTGCACAGAAATTGTATCTGGTTGGAGATATAGATACAAACTGTATACAGATACAAGCCACTTTTGCTGACATTGCTCAGTGAGAAGGGAGAGTACAGATATGTTTAGTTTTATTTTAAAAGTAAAATACATTATTGGATATAGCATCTGCATTTCGCAAACCATAGGTAGCTATTAAGCACGTGTCTATAAAGGCATTTGCAACTAAGAAGATGCACAGAAAAAAGCAAGGTCTACTGATACAGGTCTTATTGGAGAGTGGATGTGTACATTCTGTATTGAAGTATATTCTGTACTTGGAAACTCAATTGAAAAGCAGTGTTGGGAAAGAAAAGTATGTTTGGTCTTAGTTCATCACTGGGGCACAAGAGGTCATAGGGAGAGAAAGAGACAAGTACAGAACAACCTCTTCTGACTGTCCCAGCTTTCATATTTTTTTTACAGAGGTAATCAGTGTACTATTAATGTCAAGAAGAGCCTTGTATAAAAAATAATCAGAAAATCACAGCCTGAAATTTGTATACAATACACTTTGTTTTCACTTGTGCTGGTGAATTGCTTCTGCAACTGTAGAGAGATCTTCACTCCAGTCACTCCAGCTTGCCCTCTCTTCTCCTACATATTTCCTTTCTAAATTTTAGTTCAACCCCAGATTTTCAATTCTCTGTAAATGGAGCTCATTCTCACTAACCATCTTTCATCTAACTAACTTTCATGTAACTAACACCCTCTAGCATTGTTAACAAGGGACACAAAGATATTTGGAAATAGCAATTTGCAGTGCTGATAGAGTTCCTTTGGGAAAACAATTCCAGAGTGTAATAAAATAGAATTTATAATAATTTCTCATTATAATTATTTTCAAAACTATCGTACTTGATTGGTAAAAAATTGTTTACTAAAGTATTCATGGTTTTACAATTCAATTGTAAGTTTATGCTTTCCTAAAGAAAAGATCATAGGTTGCAAATAAGGAAAGATTGTATGTAATTAATTTAAGAACTTGATGATTATTTATGTAATATATGGCATTGTAATGTACAGATTTTTTTCATTCTCAAATGTGATTACTACACATCAGTGTGTGAGTTTTCTTTTTTTTAGGTATTTATGTTGGGCCATGTACAAAAACTTGTTGCATTCATGATCAAACATTTTGGACAAAAATGTTCCCTTTAAGGTTATTCTGTTTTTATTCAACTCCTTCTTTACAGGTAGGTGGGAAGATTAAAGAACAGTCCTCTACATTAGTACCACCCCAATCTTTTTTGTGTGCCTAACTTATTGGAGATCTTGTTAAAAACGTGGGTTCTTTTTAAGTGGATCTGAAATGTGGCCTATAAATCTGTTTCATTTCCAGGAGAGGTGAAAATGACTACTCCATTAACCATATTTGTAGTAGCTAGACTTAACATCACTTGAAGCAAAGTATACATTCAACCATTCTCTTCTACTTTCAAATAATGCATTTGTGTCTATTTCTCATAGAAATTTAAAGTAACATAAAGCAAATATCAAATATCAAAAACTGCTTTTCCAAGTTGGCCTCACATATTCAAATGCTTGAGAGAGTAAAATACACAGAAATCGGTGTATCTTTAAGTTTGTACCTATAGTATGTGAAGAAAAGTCTTACCTATATTATATCCAGAAATGGGACAAGGATGTGAGATTCTTATTAATCAAAAGTAACATGTGGTAAATTTCTTCGTCCCCCACACCCCAAATATATTTAGATAGGGAGCTTCTCTTGATAACCTTAAAGAACAACTCTACTTATGGTTTACAAGAACTTTCCAATTTATTCCTTTGGCCAAATGTGAAAAAAAATCTGATAAGCTTATGAATAGCTTGCTGTATTAAAGATCTGAGTAAATCTGAGCTGAAAGCAGTAATGGGATCTTCACCTTCTTTTTTTTTTTTTTTTTTGGTTTTTGGTTCACGCCCGGCAGTGCTCAGGAGTTACTCCTTGCTCCATGCTCAGAAATTGCTCCTGGCAGGCACGGGGGACCATATGGGGCACCGGGATTCGAACTGATGACCTTTTGCATGAAAGGCAAAGGCCTTACCTCCATGCTATCTCCCGGGCCCCTTTTTGGACTTTTTTTAAAGCTTTATTTCATGAGACACTTTCTCCACACTATGGACTTTCTATTTGTCTTCAGTTACCAGTGTCTGGGTAAGATGTGGAGGTTTGGTGTGATGGGAGTTACATAAATTGTCTAATTGAGCATGCCAAGTGATATCTGTCAGGCTCATTTTTGGTTATAAAATGTTACTATAGCTATTGTAAAATATAATTTCATAAATTTGTCATAAACAGTTAAAAAGAGAAAAATCAGAAATGTAATTATGTGGGAATATACCCAAATATCAAGCAGATGGTGTTCTACATTTATTTGGAAAAAAATGTATACCTGTTACATAATCTAAGATATGTCTTTTTCACTTTTGAAAACATTTGGGTCATGTTTTAGAGTTTCTATTGGATTGTTTTTTAAACTGAAAGAAATAAGAAAGGTAATTGTATTTTAAAACATATTTGACATGTTACTAATAAAATTTTATTTCTGGTGAAATATAGGTGGCATTATTAAGTAGAAAGTTGGAAGTCCTGGATGCTTGGCAGTTGCTTTCAGTTTCTCATTTCCAGAGATCTCATTTTAAAGAGATATATATTGTTCTTTTTATTTCAGAAGTTTTATTTCCTCCTGCATAATGAATGGTTGCTCTTTAAGCAAGACATTGAAGGCATTCCTGAATTCCTTGCATAATTTCTACATTATTATGATACTGAAATACTTTTAAGGATGAGTTATAGAAACACATGGCAGAACTCAAAAATTGTAGGTCCTTTTTCAAACAGAACTCTAAATTTCAGATTTCAAGATGATTTTTTTTCTACCTATAAATAAAGTATCATGGGTGCATCCATTTATTTTTCATGAATTGTTAGGTGAAGTGGGTTGATGATTCCTTATCGCTCTCTCTAATTGGAGATAGCGTACATTGTCATTTCTTTTGTTTTTGAAGTCTTCTATAATCCCATAGCATATGCAGGATTTTGCTAATGATATTTTCATATTCTGTACATATCTAAAGATTTGATTAAGTGTAAAGTTACTTAAGCAAAGCAGGGCAATTAACACGTAGAAATTAAAGACTAATATATGTGCTAATAGAAAGTCAAGCACGTGTAGATGAGAAATAGTAACATGAGGAATGAATTCATCTCTTCTGGAAATAAAAATCCAACCTACTATATTAGGTAAGTAACTTAAATAGTGCCTAGTATGTATTTGATGGAAATAGATACTGATTCTAAATGACACTTAGTGTTTTATTATCTAAATAAATATTCATTGGTACTTTATTTTTGAGCCCCAAAGTGTAGGAGTTTATAGTTCTCACTACTCTTTGAAAGTTTAGGAATGCACATGCACAAATATGCACACAGACACAGCATACCATATGAAGAGACATCAAAAGTAATAGATAGAAATGTATTGAGAAGTAAATGAAAGGGTGACTACCTTAGTATACATCTGTTGGTACAGTTGCTTAAGAATTAAATCTTACTCATTTTTTTTGTTTGTTTTGCTTTTGGGCCATACACAGCAGTACTCAGTGTTTATCCCCTAACTCTGTGCGCAGGGATCATGGAATCAGAAAGGACAGAAATCAGGGGAGTATATGGCCATATGTGGTGCTGGGGATATAACCAGGGTTGACTTTATGCAAGTCAAGAGTATTAACTCTACTATCTCTCAGACACATGTCATCTTTTATTTTTATTTATTTTTTATTGAGAAAAATGTGAATTTTAAGTCTTTTGCAGTGGTGTTTAAGTTATATAGATCTCACCACCAGTGTTGACCTCCCTCCACCATAGTTCCCAGCATGCATCCTGTACCTCCATCCTTAGTCCCGTAGACTGCTAGCATAACAGGTCTATTTTGTGTATAGCTTGTTATAGTTTGGGTCTCTTGATTCTACTGTTAATGATGTTGGTTTGGGTATCGAGAGCTGACCATTTTTTATTTCCACTCTATGCTTCTGAGACCGTTTGACCTCTGGGTCCCATGTACTATTTTTTCCCTTTTCTCAGTGTGTAGGGAGACATTTTATTTTATTTATTTATTTTCCATATTATCTCTCCGGCCCCAGACATTTTATTTTTATGTATAGTTATATCTATCTAAGAACTTCAAGCAACATAGAAATAATGAAGTTGAACGGTTGGAACAATTAAATCTTACAGACAATTAAATCTTAATCTCACTATAGAGTCCACTCCCCTTAATGAATTTGAATACCTTTTTTTTCCTGTTCTTATTTTCACCTACATTACTTCGTAACCTCCTCCTACTCTATTACCGGCCCAAATCTTCTATTTTAAACCAATTTCTATTACTGAAATTAATGAGTAATTAGGGCAAGCTCTACAAACACACAAGTTTTCATATTTTAACATATAAATAAAATATATAAATGTAAGCTTGAATAAATTTTCTTAGTTCTTCATATTGTAAAAGTACCTTAAAATTTTTTGGATAAGTCCACTGGATTAAATATATTCCACAAGTGTGAGAGCCATCCAAAGTATCTATCTAGAAAAAAATTTCACTTTTTCCTCATGAGTTTTATAGCTAAAATGTTTGTAAGTAATTTTGTGTAGATATGACATACTAAATTAGCATTTGTTCTCTCAAGGCAAAATGAGATAGATAAACTATTAGTCTTTATCTATAAGAAGAATAAAATATCTTCTGGCCAACTTTGCATTTTTAGTTTGTGAGGAAGTCAAATAAGAAATTTGATCTGGGGGCCCGGGAGATAGCATGGAGGTAAGGCGTTTGCCTTTCATGCAAAAGGTCATCGGTTCAAATCCCGGTGCCCCATATGGTCCCCCGTGCCTGCCAGGAGCAATTTCTGACCATGGAGTCAGGAGTAACCCCTGAGCACTGCCGAGTGTGACCCAAAAACCAAAACAAAACAAAACAAAAAAGAAATTTGATCTGGAAAGTTCCTATTCATAATTCATTTTCTTCAATTTGTAATACAAATGGGTCACAGTTTATCATAAGTAAATTAAAGCTACTTCATCCTTGACTTCATTGGCAGAAAGTCATGTTTTCTTCCTGGGACAGCATTTTCTTAAGTACTCCATGGTCATTTACACTGGTCACTAGTTAACAGCAATCAGTCAGAAGAAAGAAGAGCCATACAGAGTGGTTCATTTTGCCATTAGAGACTGATGTGACAATTAAGTGTCTCCATGGAAACCAAAAGCAATCCAGGCCAGGCCTTATTATTTGAAGTCATTGTAAGGAAGCAGTCTTATTAACTTAGAACCTAACACCAATGAAAAGTGAATTATGAATTATTCCCATGAGAAACTATTATTCATAGTATTATAACAAAAAATTAAATTTAGAACATGGAACCCTACATCGAGTGTCCTATTTTAATTTATGTTTAATGTTTTTGGGAATTAAACCCAGGGCCATACCTACTTCCCCACAGAGATACATCTGGGCATAAATATTCTATTCTTTATAAAAACACACATATGCTAAATTCTTTTTCAAGTCAAACTCCCCTAGAAAATGTTGACCATTTATATTAAATATTAAGACATTTAAATAAATCAGTAATTATTTCCTTTACTTATATTTTCAAAATAAACTAAATATAAAACCATTCATCCTATTTAAATTGATAGGCCATTTGGAACTGGAAACTATCTATGACACTAAGTGTTTCACAGTGTCTGGTTTGAATTATATCCATTTTCCTTTAGGCCTCATAATTGAATGGTGTTGAATTGATGTGACTGGCATAGATGCAGAGTATGCCTTTTGGGAATTAAAAGTAGTCCTATTGTGGGATTTAGGAT
Source organism: Crocidura indochinensis (assembly GCA_004027635.1). Lineage (NCBI taxonomy): Eukaryota > Metazoa > Chordata > Mammalia > Eulipotyphla > Soricidae > Crocidura > Crocidura indochinensis. The sequence continues at coordinate 26,556 of PVKC010009279.1, forward strand.
CACAAAAGCTGCCTACCCAGAAGGTGAAAATGCACCAAGAACTAACATATTTATTGCTATATTTTGAAGAAAGGGACCTTGGGCTTGTGTCCAAAATTTAATGTTGTTTCTCTTCTTTGAATTTGCACTAAGGATGCAAGTGCCTTTTAGACAGATGGCCATAATAATTGCTACTCTAGCCTGTATACTACACAATTAATTACTTTTCATTGATTTCATTTTTTTGTTTTGTTTTTGGGTCACACCCGGCAGTGCTCAGAGGTTGCTCCTGGCTATCTGCTCAGAAATAGTTCCTGGAAGGCATGGGTGACCATATGGGACGCCCGGATTCAAACCAACCACCTTAAGTCCTGGATTGGCTGCTTGCAAGGCAAACGCCGCTGTGCTATCTCTCCAGCCCCTGATTTCATTTTTTAAAAAAAGCCTTTATTTCTTTATAAATCACTGGTATAAAGCTTCATAAACTTTTGTCTGAATTGAAGACAAAATTGTGATCCTCAATATGGA